>CAEGAD010054031.1:0-12063 GCA_903067055.1 Poeciliopsis paucimaculata
TGTAGAAAAAGAGCACACATTCATTGTACTAAATAAAGAGTTGTTGAATGTGCTCCAAAACAGTTCAATTGTTCCAAACAAAAGAACAATGACATCTCTATCTGCAGCACTATCAATTAGTCAATATTTCATAAAGTTAACTGATACTTTCTGGTCTTACATTAACAAAATAATTAAAATTTGGGGCATATCTTCATATATTTCAAGAAAGAGCTTAATGTAAACATCCAAATGCCACTAACTGATGAATTAAGAATAAAACGTGTCATCTCCTCTTGCAAAGGCTCTAAAAGCATATTGTGACAAAATGTTTAAAAGTTACAATCTAAAAAGATTAAATATGCTTGTAGTACGCAAACTTAACAATATAACTAGAACAACATAATATCATTATATGATGAAAATGTTCTTACCTTTAACTGTTATTTGAAGAGGATCAGCACAAGCTGATGCCTTATATTCACCGTTCTCAACTCTGAAGAAGTATTGGTCTGTATGACTTGTTGTTAGATTAGTAAACAGAGTGGTGCAGCTTTTCTCTTTCAGGTTTCCAGTAATATTCAGTGAATATTTGTTAATTGAACCACTGATGTTGAAAATAACAATGTTTGGATGGTTCTCGAAACGTACATCACCTTTCATCCAAACTCCATAGATAGTTTTATTGCTGTCATATGTAGGATTTTCTGTGTCATAGGTACATGGGATTTGCAAACAAGATCCAGTCAGAGCTTCCATGTTATTCGGTGTAGTGATCCTGAGGGCAGGTGTTTTTCCACCGCAGTAATTAGTCAAAGCACCTGTAAAGCAGACCAATAATGAACATAAAGAGCAAAGTCTGCCTGCAGAGAAAGTTCATGATCCATAAACTTCAGTTCAGCTGCAGCATCTATCATGTGGAGACTATAGACAACATCATAATTAAATATTTTAAGTGATTTATCTGACCTCTACCAATCAAAGGAAATGAATAAACATCTCACCAGGAAGAAAGAAGACACTCAGTAACATGTTGACTGTCAGCATGTTCTCAGACAGAGCCGCCATCAGACTCATAGTCGTCCTTCGTCTGTCAAAGTGGAGAAGATCTCAGAAAAATATTTTTTCAGTTTTTAAATTAAAGTTTCTTTTGGATAAATTGTTTGGCACCAAATTAAAACTAATACATTATAAACAAGAATATTCAAACCTTGCTGTGTTAGAAAGGATAGGAATCAATGGCTCTTTCTCAGAAGTGGTTAAACTAAATGAAAAATATGCAAACAAAGTCAAATATAAATGAATATGCTAATTTCAACAGCATAAAACTGACATGACACTGTCGTAAACATGACATAACTCCTGTCATGAGGATGAAGGCGTTTTCATAAATGCTTACGCTTGTCGTCATGAAGTGTCATTCGGTAAATAATGACACGTTTAGTGCAAAATTGTAATAAAACTTGTATTAAAAGTCCATTAAATGTGTTAGCTTTGCAGCTAGCTTGCTCTCTTAGACTTTTACTTGTTATCTGCCATCTTCCCTTCATCTGTCAGTCTCAGAGTATTTAGGCCTTGTTATCCTCATAGCTCTCCACTGGTTCTCTCTGTTGCCGCTGTTGTTTTCTTACCCTGCCAAAGTTTTCTTATCACTAAACATGGACTTAATAGTCATTCTTAGCTACTTTTGGTAGGAGTTAAAGATCTGAAACGTCTGCCCAAAGGTCGGCGTTCAAGAAGTGCAAGATTTTCATGATGTTCCTGAATCTGCAAGAAGTATACAGTTATAGTTTGCAGGCAGAGGATAGCCGACCATCTGCTAGGCGACCTGAAGGCACCTGTGGAGCTTTTTGTTTTACTTTGTTAGTGTGCAGCTGGAATACCTTGTACAAAGACAGTAAGTTAAGATAGTAAAAACTCTTTCAGTTCTTCTTCATCACATCCACAAAGTCTCCTCAATTCTCATTTATGAGAATAAACTGGTTTCTCTCTAGGTTTTCCCGTGATTTGTCTAAAGTGAAAAATGTCTTTTCGTTTTCCCAGGATTTCCCAATAGAAAAGCAGGTTTCCTTTTTATCAGTAAGCATTAAAAAGAGCATGTCGGAGCTCCTGTCTTCATTTTGGTCCATCTTCAAACTTATACTAAAGAACAAGAACAGCAGCGTAGCTTTATGGTAACAAAATGAGTGTATCATTTAAAGCAATTTTTCACATAAAGACAATGACAGTTTTTATATCAATGAAAAATACTGGTTTAGAAAAAGAGACATTGTCAAAAGCAGCTTTCATTATAAAAATGTTCTTACCTGAATAATGTGCAGATAAAATGAGAGAAATGTTCATCAGGTTTGGTGGGAATTTCACTGTGAGCAAAACATCCAACAAGCGACTTTTGTGTTTGAAAGTCAATGACAGGTCAGAGTTTACTGGTGCACTATTTATCCTTCCTCTTGTGGTGAAAGCGGATGTTGGCCTGTTAATTTTTAAACCGACCAATTAAAATTGTTGACAGCAGGAACATTTATTAGACAAAAAATGGGATGAATATTCATGATGTCATATTGGTATAATGTTTTATTTGTGTTGCATTTTTATTTATAAAGTTGCACCTTTAATTTAAACATTTTGAGACCAACATGTTCTCATTAGCTTTGTGAAATCCACAAGCAGAACTTTCTTCTACTCATAAAAATGATCTTGAGAAATTTTTATTTAAAGTAAAATGTTTACAAGGTGCTTTTAATTTTTCTTTTATTTGTCTTTTTCTCTTATCAAGGTAGCCACTTTTACTTGCAGTAAATTACTGCAAAGTGCCCCACCATGTTGGCATCTCTTGCATAGATTCGTCTGACTCAATGGTGGGTTTCATATGAGCTCCACATTTAGGCCAGGCTGCCAGAGAAGCTCTTTGACTGTCACAGGTCATAAAGGCTCCACTGCCACAAAAGTTATGTAAACGCTATGCAAATGTCTGAGCAAGAAACCGGTCGTAATGTCACTAGATCTAACACTATGCTACCCAAGCACTGTCTGCATTTACTTCCGATGTCCTACCGAAAGTATGACGTAGCCACCACAGCCTATTTTCTGATTACAGTGCCTTGCAAAAGTCATAACGCCCCACTAAGTTTTTCACATTATTTCACATAACAACCACAAACTTGTATGCATTTTATCGGGTTGTAACAGTGCGGAACGGTCTAGTTGTGAAGAGAAAGTGTCACGATGTGTTGACAGAAGGTAGACCAAACTGCAAACAGGAGTCTTGGTGGATATGATATAATATTTTAATTAAAGTCCTGTTAGGTAAATTGTATATATTATCATATATTTGTTGCTTCCTGTACCTTTATGATGTTTTGCCTTATAGTCTTTGTTTTATTTTGGCTTTAAGAATATTTCTGTGCTGTTGTGTTAATCTGATTCCTTTCCAGAAGGCCTCCTTGAAGAAGAGAAGTGACAACAGCATTCTGCAGGGTTATCACTCAACAGAAAGCTCTGCCTCTTTGACCTGTTAGATGGCTGTAAAAACGCCACCATGAAGATGTATAACTTTCTCTCTGTCATTCTGTGCCTGGAACGAGATAATCTAGTGTGATTCCAGGTGTTTTGGTTAGTGATTGTCATTGGCGCTGCAACTATGTGATGAAGTGTTTTCCCCCTCCCTTTTAGAAGTTGCAGCGCTCTCTGTGATAGGAATCCTAAAAGCAATAAAAAGAGAGGAGCAGGCACATGTGATTTCAGAGCGGCAGGAGATTTGTAACTGCAAGCATCTCTGTCTGTTCTCCTCACGAGTTGACAAAGAATGTAACTCTATTGTCTTTCCTGTGTTTGTTTAATTTGTGTTTAATAGGTGTCATCTGACAAGTAAAAAAAAAACTTACGGAACCAGGGAAAAATGGATATCGAGAATATGAGTATAAAATTAAATATGATATTATGGGAGAAAACAGCGTTTAAATACTAGGAGAGTGAATGGTGGGACAAAAGGGTTAGAAATTTAATCTCAACATAAATCTCACTTTGCAGCTGGTAATGCTGACCCCTAGTGGATGGTTGCAGTATAGTAAGATTAGAATCAGGAAAGTAATACCATGCTTATTGCCCGTATTTGTCTAGAGAAAAAGAAACTCTTAAGTAACAAAGAGTCACCCTTAGATACCAAACAAAGATGGTGATTTTCACTCAACATGCACTTCACTGATTCTTGAAAAATAAGGAGAGGAAGTAGAGAAACCCAGCAGCGTTCAGGGTCTGTTCTAACCAGACAAAGATATAACTTTTATATCAGTTATATTTCCATTAGCAAGCCATTCTCATGAATAGACATAAACACACACAGCCTTAAATTAACTTTCAGTTCTTAGGAAGGTATAAATGAGCGTACACCGACGCCTGTTCACTGTCCGGCACTGGTAAAGAAGCTTCAGGTGTCTTCTTTATGATGTTCACTTCTCCATAATGAACTTCTCCTTTTGTTTCTTTGCCATCTGATATCTGAACATCAGCCCCAACGCCTGTTTGACTCTGTGGGATATAAAAATAAAAATATATATATGTGTAGCTCTGCTGACATGTATTATAATAATTGAGACGTGTATGCAAAACATTAAACGTTTTGCATTACAGTCTTTTAAATTACCAGACTTGAATTTAAAAGTCTGGTAAGAGTAGTAAAATAAAATAGCATTTCGCTGTCCTACTGCGAAATGCATACGCAGTCGTAAACATGGAAGATCATTGCGCTTCCATGTTTACGACATGGAAGCTCATGTCGTAAACATGGACATGAGCTTCCATGATGATCTCTCTATGCAGAGAGATCATCTTCTCTCTGAAGAAGATCATCTCTTCAGAGAGATTATCTCTGAAGAGATGATCTTCAGAGATCTCTATGCAGAGAGAAGATCACCTTCTCTCTGCATAGAGAAGATGTAAGAAACATGTTATGATTTCTTTTTTTTTTTTTTCCAGCTTTTTGAGTCATAAATTACTTTTTTTGCGATTAAAACACTGTTGACTGTCGCATGTTCTCAAATTTCTTCAGATTAAGGAGAATATAAATCTCAGCAGGTGAGCAAAAGATCCAAAAGAGCAACTTCTCCGTTTAAAAGCCAATGTTGTATGAAATCAAGAATCCGTAATTTTTTCGTCCTTATCTGGAAAAGAGGAAGTTTGGTATAGAATTAGCTTTTCAGAGTGTGTTTGACTGATTACTTCCTTGTAACATGTCAGTTGTATCCACTGTGTTGAATAACAGGTTGATTGTGAAGATAAGGAACACACGGGGCATTTTACAAAAAGGAACATTTGTTGTATTTTTGTAACGTTAGTTAAATATGGGGTTTATCTAACCAAAAGCAAAATCAATACTGTCTTTCAAACATCCAAATGTAGCTCTGTTCACTGTCTAGTGTTGAAATAAAACAGTCAATCGATACTTGAACATTTATCATGTTATAAGATGAATCATAAAAAAGACTGTTAAAGTACTAATAATATATGCATAGAGCTTATTGATTTGTTTATAGCTGATTAGTTTTATTGTGTTTGTGGCATATAGCAGCTTCATCAACAGTTGCAGTAAAACAACAGTGATTATTTTTGAAGTATTATTGGTGACCAGGAGAAAATATAAACAAATCCAACCATTTGTCATTTGTTTCTGCTGTTGTATTGAAATGAGGAGCTTTTCTCAAGCTCATCTTTCTCGGTTCCCAACTTGGTGGTTATGTGTGTCGTCTTGTTGGCGATGGCGGTCTTGATCATCAGAGTCCAAATGTGAAGAGTTTTTACTCAAACCTGAGCGTCTGTCTGATGGTTTGGGTTTATACTGGTATGATTGGATATCATTAACTCCAATAAAGTCTTTCAGCAGTTCTTGCTACACAAAAAAATTATTTTCTTCTATTTCCATTGCCAGTATAGGAGCTAGCTGTCTGTGGTACTTTACCAATTTTAGTGTCTGGCTAAGACATGCAGGTCAAAACGTTAGGCAGTGTCAAGGACAAAGCTCCAAGAGTAAAATTTCCATTACTTCCCTTTGCACTGAAGTTAAAGCTCTTTCAAATTGTATATATTTCCGTACTTATTCAAAGAAACAGGTTTAATTTCAGCTTATTGATATATAAAAAGTGCAAAAAGTTACAGGATTATTTTCAGTGTATGAAAATAATCCTGTAAAGCACACTGATACTTATCTTTGGAGAAGAGACAATGCTGTTTAACATTTTTAATAAAACTGCTGACCTTTCTCTTCAGAATGCAAATGCTCTGCTTGGAAATCCAGTTTGAATAGTTGTATTTCTTTAGTCTTTTGTTTCTAGATAACCCTATGACAAAATGTAGCTCTTATTATTGTCTTTGTATGAAAATTTGGTAACACTTTATTTGACCGGGTGTGCATAAAACTGACATAACTCCTGTCATGAACATGAAGGCATTTTCATGAATGTTTACGTCTGTTGTCATGAAGAGTCATTCGGTAAATAATGACACGTTTAGTACAAAATTGTATTAAAACTTGTATTAGAAGTCCATTAAATGTGTCGGCTTTGCATATAGCTTGCGCTCTTAGACTTACTTGTTATCTTCCCTTCATCTATCAGTCTCAGAGTATTTAGGCCTTGTTATCCTCATAGCTCTCCACTGGTTCTCTCTGTTGTCGCTGCTGTTTTCTTACCCTGCCAAAGTTTTCTTGTCACTAAACATGGACTTAATAGTCATTCTGAGCTACTTTTGGTGGGCGTTGCGCCACATGACACAGGGCTGAAAAATAGCTTGAGCTTTTAAAATAATAAATGGTGTATTTAGAAAAAACAACCATTTCTCAAATAAATACAATAGCAGTTTTTATAGCAAAGACAAAGACTGGAAAAAACGTGTTGTCACAAAATTGTATCAACACTGTTCTTACCAGAATAATGTGCAGATGAAACAGCAAGAATAATCTAAATCTGACTCTCTGGGAATTTTACCAAAGAGCAAAAACATCACTAGAGCGACTTTTGTGTTTGAAAGTCAATATTTGGTCAGAGCTGACAAGTGCTATTTATCCTTCCTCTTTTGTGAAGAAGGATGTTAACCTTTCAAACACATTATATGCCGTGGTGTACAACACAGATAAGGACAATCATATCAGTGTATCAACTTTCTGGTTTATTTCAATATGGATCATTTTTATGAAAAATTTCAAAGCAAAAAATCATCTCAAGAAACTATAGGACAATTACATAAAATTCCCAATCAGAAATAATAATATCATTACAATACACTTCAATTACATAGGAAGATTCAAACTATTTACATACATTATGATGATGATCTCTACCTGAACATTGAGTTTAGTGCTGCATGGCACAACTTCAAGCCCACCAAAATAAGGTTTTGACCTTAGGAGGGAAAATTTGGTTAAGGGACAATTATTAGGTGTGGACTTCTCAGATATGACCTTTATGGATGAGTGCCAAAAAGAAATCCGTTGTTGAAAAAGGAACAATAAAGCATATTAATCTGTGCAAAATGTGATTTACAAGACAGAGAAAACGTGGAAGAAGAGTCTTTAATTATGTGAGGCTAAAATTGTACTTTTTTCCGATGCTCTACATACAACATTTGTGGCTAAAAAAAAAAAAAAAAAAAAATGTCCATTAAGAAATTATGCTAACTGTGAGACATGGTTGCGGTAAATTATGTTTTCAAGTATCTGCCCTACTTTGATCGATATTTCTGTTGTTGTTGCTTTTATGCTTTTTCATTCAGTTAAAAACCGGTTCTGAGCTGAGAAACAGTAGAAAGTTGAAATCTGGACTAGAGACTATAAATAATGAGAACCGGCCGGTCGAAAGGAACAGATTCTCTTTTTGTGTGATGCAAACTAATTTATTGCACAAAAACATTATATTTAACATGTCTTATCTCACAATGGATATGTGGCTGTGAGGGCATTGGTAAGGCAATAATAAAAGAGGTGACTGTGGAATTCCTCCAGTCGTTCACATAAATCTATAATCTGCCTATTCAGCTAAATTTCCATACAGCGACAGACAGGACAAACGACCATGCATGCACACATGCACAAAGCAGATCAATATGCTTTATTGTTCCTTTTCTCTAAGGATAATTTAGACAGACCAATTAACCTGACAGTCACGTTTTGGACCGTGGGAGGAAGCTAGAGAGAACCCACATGCAAACTCCATCCTGAAAGACCCCAGGCTGGGAATCAAACCCAGGACCTTCTCGCTGCAGAGCGACAGTGCATCCAACTGCACCACTGTGCAGCTTGTAGTGGCAAATTGGGAAAAAAATGTAAAAAGCGTGTGGTAAAGACAAGAAAATGCAAAAAGAGACGGTATGAAGATATCCAGCATAAGTTGAAATATCAAAACAACAAGAACAGAAACAAGAAGCGTTCAGAACTAGAAACCTGTCATGAATCTGCTACATAAGAGTACTGAACTCCATTCTGCACATATTACACCTTTATACATATTCAGCATATATACTATATGTATGTATTACAGTATACATACTGCACTGGACCGCATTGGTTAGTCATGGTTAGTCCACTAAATATTAAGTTCTGAAAGCTGAGTTAAAACATTAGAATTGTTTCTAAATAAATATGAACTTGCTTTCTTTCACAAGTATTTATATCTCAGTGTTCAATCAAAGCATTACTATTTAGACAATAAGTATTACATTGCATTCCAGAAAAAAATTGTAAAGAAATAAGTTTTTTTCTAAAGCACATCATGGATGTGATGGACTGGTGACGCGTTCACAGTTTATCCTGACCTCCACCTATTGGTCTTTGCAGACAGAAAAAAAGCCTGATGAGACACAAACTTGAACAATAGCATAGAAATAGTAAATCCTCTCTCTGTCAGGCTTTGACATCTTGGTCTTTTTTGTGCTCATGATGCTTTAGTCTCCATCACATTGTTCACATAGATTAGTTCTTCCGGTTCCTGTGGACAAAAAAAACAAAATGTATTTTACAGTAAATGTACTTGAGCTCAAACTGTTTCAGAGAAAATAGAAGCTGGTCTCTTTATTTTCAGTGTCACTGGATTTCCAGCTAAAAGTACAAAATACAACATTTATCCTTTAATGAGATGGTAAATAGAAGCTCTGTGGTAATTGCCTCCAATTTGGTTGTGAGTTTGATTCCAGTTTGCTTTCATCATATGATGAAGTGTCTTTGGGTAAAATTGAGCCCTAAGTTACCTAATGATCCTGTACATCAGTGTGTGGATGTGTTTGATGGAATGTAACTTACAATAGACACTAATTAAAGAAGTTTAAGTATTATATCTATGCAGAATATTTATCATTTATGGTAAAGAACTGCATGAGCTGAAGATAAGGACACTGGATTCTCACCATTAACATTTCTAAAATCCTTCTCCATAAAATAAAACTTTGTCACCTGAGCAAACTTTACTAACAAATTGTAACACGATTGTTTGTGCAAACAATTCAGTTATTTTACCTTCTTTGGTTTGTTGCAGAATCTGAACCAGCTGAAAGAACAAAAAATATTTCAACACCAACATCTAACAGCAGCTGCAAAGTATCAACTCAGAGAAAAGCATCTCACCACTCAAAGATGATGATGCCAGTGCAGAGCAATACAATCCCCAGGATCTTCAATATATTAAGGATCTGGAATTCAGATGCTTCATCATCTGTAACAAGAAACCAATGAAATAAATCCTCATCATTCTTTTTTACTACAAATAATTAAAATTGGATGTTTTATTTTTATTTTATTTGTTATTTGCTTTATAACTCAAAATCTGAACAGTAATTCTTTATAAAAATGAAAAATTATGAATTCTGAAACATGATGCAAGTCAAAGTATAATCCTAAAACATCATGAGAAGATGCGTGTAAGTTAATGTATTACTTTTCATATCAACAAGAATCACAGATGATTTTTGTTGACCCAGATCATTTGTAGCCACACAGTAATACTTTTCTTCCTCAATAGCATTGAATTTGTAAACTTGTTCCACAGATAGATTTATGGCTCCATGTTCGCTGATCCTGAACCAGGTGAATCTGGGTGGAGGTTTGGCTCTGCTGGAGCAGCTCAGCTCCACCCAGTTACCTGCTGACACCAAACCTGATGGACTGATGGATGCTGAGGTGTTTCTAGGAGCATCTGAGGAAAATCAGACACATGAACTTTATTGATCAGAAACAGATGAACCATGACCTGCTGACAGGATCACTTACATGAAACACTGAGAGTCACTTCTGTCTCTGCTGTCTTGATTCCTCCAATCACAGGATATCTGGCAGAACAGCTGATGTTGTATCCATCATGTGTGTCTGACAGAGTGATGTTCTCCTGGATTTTAGTTGTAAAGGTTCCATCTGTGTTTTTCTCTGTGTGTCTCAGAGAGTCTTGTTGGAGATTCCAGGTGAGTTCAGGAGGTGATTGTGGACAGGGAGTGAAAGCTGAGCAGGTTACAGTGACAGACTGATGCTCCTTCAGGTCAGAGGGAACATTAATGCTGGGACTCCAAGGAGAATCTGGGACATAATTTGAAGAAGTACCAGTTTGGAGTTTAGATAAGCATCAAGTATAGTTTTACAAATGTAATGTTTTACATCATTAATGTTAGACTGTTAACTTTTAAAAAAACATTTTTCATATCAGTTCAATATAATGATCCTGATGAAACAACATATTGCATCTAAAGTCCAGGCAGTTAGCATGATTAGCTGTGTTTCCATTACAAATGTGCAAAAAGCCTTTTAAAAATTCAGTTAATGTGAAAACACAAGTCTATAATCTTGGTGTTTTTATTTTGCAGTTTTGCGAAATAAACTACTTTCAATATAGTCCTAAATCCACATCCTTCATGCTCTCTTCTCTGTTATTAAAGCCTCATTGTGTCTTAACAGCTCAGTCTTTCTCTCCTCTAACCATAAATCATTTCTTTAGAAATTATTTGACATATTCCCGGCTGCATGTTTAAGTTGTATAGATTAGAAAAAGTATTTTTTATTTTTTTTTTTTGTCAATACAGAATTTTTCAATTTTGATTTGAAACTTGCTTCACTGTAAACAATAGCATCCTGTTTTTGACACACTTATGTCATATACTATACTACAACTACAGGATGTAGTATATTAACCCGAACATCCTCATTTATGTCATCTGAACCAACATTTTCAGTCTGTTTAATAAAGGTTTATCACAGCTGAGCTCATGACAAACATTGATCTTTAATGTACATCACAATATAATTTAAAAATGAATAAAGAAGATTGGCATTGTGCTTATAGATTGGTCTCTACCACTTCTAGATTAAAATCTACCATTTCTGATAACAACAGTGATCAAATATCAATTGTAATGGCAAAACCATCTAAAAGTAATTTGATTTGTTTGTGGATCAGAGAAAAACTGCATTAAATTTAAATCTGTCCTTTCAATATTTATTTCAATATTTAATATTTTAAGTTGGAAAACCATTACACCATGAAAAAAGAGCAAATTATAGATAATAGATCATGAAAATCCCAAAGTTGTCCCAAGCAGATTCTGATCAGTATGTAACTGCATCTGATCTACGTTTCCAGAATCTACGTTTCTGGAATCAGAAATGATTTGAAGCGAGAAAAAACAACATTTACCTTTAAAACTAACACAGATCCTGGATGATGTTTGTTTTCCTAAATCATTTTTGGCCACACAGTAAAACTCTCCTTCCTCAGTGACAAGGAAGCTATAATTTTGTTTTTCAGACACTTTTATCCCATTCCTGAACCAGGTGAAGTTGACTGGTTTGGCTCTGCTGGAGCAGCTCAGCTCCACCCAGTTACCTGCTGACACCAAACCTGATGGACTGATGGATGCTGAGGTGTTTCTAGGAGCATCTGAGGAAAATCAGACACATGAACTTTATTGATCAGAAACAGATGAACCATGACCTGCTGACAGGATCACTTACATGAAACACTGAGAGTCACTTCTGTCTCTGCTGTCTTGTTTCCTCCAATCACAGGATATCTGGCAGAACAGCTGATGTTGTATCCATCATGTGTGTCTGACAGAGTGATG
>CAEGAD010054033.1:0-50417 GCA_903067055.1 Poeciliopsis paucimaculata
CTTCAGGTACGGGCATCTGGCTGTACTTTCTGGGTATTGGTCTTTTCATTGTACCCTTGTGGAGCTCTGACAGTTGCTATATATGGTATATATGTATACATACCATGTATGTATACATATATACATACATGGTATATATGTATATACCATCTATATACATATATATGTATATACATGGTATATATTCCATGTATATATGTACATATAAAGGTATATATATATATATAAAGGTATATATATATATATATATATAAGGAATATATTCCCTTTATACACACACACACACATATGTGTGCGTGTATAAAGCGAATATATTCCTTATATATTTATATAAAGAATATATCCTATATATATATGTATATATATAAATAATATATTCCTTATATATATATATATATATATATATATATACACACACATACCTTTATATGTATATACATATATATGTATATACATGGTACAGTATATATTCCATGTATATATGGAATATATACATGTATATATGTATATATAAAGGTATATATATATATATATAAAGAATATATCCTATATATATATATATATATATATATATAAAACTACGACCCCTAGATTCTTCCAAGCTGGACAAGATTATCATCAACTTCTCACAAACATGGTCCAACTCGTAGCAAAAATTTAAAAAAACTTGTACACACAAAAACACTCACTCTTTATAAAATAGATCCTAATTTTTCTGTTCACTGTAAAATTATCATCTATATGCACATTTTCTCGGTATTTTTAAACATTTTATTCATATAAATTCATTACCGTAACACAATTTTCATGAAGAAACCACAAAACGTTTTTTTTTCACATTTTTTGGACACCAAGGATTTCAGCGTGCACAGAGGAACAGATATAAACAAAAATAGGCATTTTTAACAAATTGCTTTATTTTAATGCAAAAAATCATTTCATCACCGTCACATGAAATGTTGGGATTAAAATCAAAAAAAGTTTTGAGAAACAAATGTGGAAATTTCTGAGTTTCAAAAGTCACACATTTACTTGTGCGTTCTACAAAATCTGAGATTTTTCGGTGGGATTTCTTTTTTTTCCCATCCTTTGTTTCTATCTACAACTGCCTTAATATGCCATCGTAGCTAATAATTTATAGGACTTTCTTTTTGTACTGGGCCCAGATTTGTGACACCACACAGAAGTGTCTTGCAAATGAAGAGGCAGGCGATGGTTCAGGAATAATTTCTTTGATCTCATCCAAACAATACCACACCTTCTCACCAGCAGATCTTATTGATGGGATGTAGAAGCGGTTGTCTCCCGCACAGCTCATTGTATCAGCCTCGTACTGACCACTGGCAATCTGGATTAATGAAGCAAAAACAAGCTTACCAACTGCGTTTTTCAAAGACAATTTGATTATTACGTGATCATTACCTCCACATTACACGTTGACAGTCTGAATCCAATACTTGCACACCTGACCTCCCATTCTCCACTCAGTCTTAAACCTGTTACTGTGCCAGGATAGAGGCCTCCGTCATAGTCCACAAGGACTCATGTTCCTACTAAGACGGTTTCTTCAGATTCCCTCTGAGTGAAAACAAACTCCTTTAGGGAGAAGCAGTCACAAGAGTGACTACAGAAGCCTCTCGAAATCTAATATTTCCTGGTTCAGTAGCAACAAACTGTGGGGACATTATGTTTAGTTTTAAATGCAAAAACATGAAAAGGTCAGGTCTATATAACATTTCTTTTTCTTTTTTTTTTTCGTTTTAAAATGCAAACATACAACAAAAATTATTGAAAAAAATTAAATCAAGCTAGAAAAAAAAAAAAGAAGAAGAAAAAAAAGCCAAGCAAGATAAAAGTGAGTGTGAATTTGTTTAGGTTGCTCACCTGATGTGTTTTCCTATTTGCTGGGACTGATTTCAGGACTGGAGGAACGAGTTCCCCACATGCAGCAATATTATCCTCTGTTGCTTCAAAAAGCCTCACAGATGAGTGCTTTGCCAGATTCTCCAGTAGAGCAGAAGCATTTGGGATGTTTGTGCCACAGGCCACCACACGATCTGCCAGGTTTTTAAGAGCGCCTCCTGCTCCATCAGGAGCTCCCGTCCCATGAGAAGCCTCAGTGAAGTTCCACGTCACAGTCTTAACCTTTCATAAAAGGCACTGTGGATGCAAGGTAGAATGCTATCTTATTCTGATATTTAGATGTTGGTCCATCAGACAGGAAGTGCATATTTTTTGCCAGGGGGTGGTTAGATGTTATGTAGACTAAAACTGGTTGCAAATGTGCCCATGTAGCAACAGCATCGTGCTGTAGACCGACAGACACAGTAGCAAAGGACTCAGCTGGACCACGAGTGTAGTATAACACCCCTGTATGGAGTGTGACTTGCTGGTGGGATCCACCAAAGTGAGTGTCTTTTGATTTTCTTGCTCCATTTGCAGGTGTAGTTTTCACTGTAATCAACATGGACTACAACATCATGCTGGGTCAAATTTCCTTTCAGTTGCTTAAGATGAGTGAACCGGAGCCAAATGTTGCACAAATGAGTCGAGATCTGGGGCAGTTCCGTCTTTGTTTTTTAATACTAACTACTTTCTTCTCCAGGGTTGTGGTTTTGATGTCGGTCTCAGTGGTACTGCCATCCTGCAGTTTCTTTGTTACTGGTGTTGACCTTGTTGTCCACTCAGTCTGTTTTGGGACACAGATTTATTTGTGTCCCAAAAGGGGCAATTGGTGTTACAGCAAGTACAAAGAATTAAAAGACTAAGTATCAAAGACTAAAAAATAAAAAACAAAACATATCAAAAGGACATGGAATACATAATGGAAAAGGCACAGCATGATGTTGTTTTTTTGTTGTTGGATCCACGTTGACAGGGAAAGTAGGATCATCTACTGTACATGCAATCAATGTTTTCTGAATCACAGACGGATGAATCCATTACATCAGTAACAGATAATGTATGTATCAGTCCAAGATGGTGCATATTTTTAACTTTACTTGAAAAATTCTCATGAATTTTGCCAGCACATGTTTCTCTGACTGTGATCTTTGGTCTTACTATCCAGAAGGGCTTCAGCTTAAAAAACTGTGAGTGGGACACATTGAGGCCTGGGTTGTCTTTAAGAAGTCTCTTGTGGAGATTTCCCCTGGTGTCTGAGACTTGTCCACCCTTCCTGACTTCCCCAGCTTTACCATTTATTAATGTGGACACATCATCTCTGTTTAGGAACAGTCTGACATTGTCTCTCATCTTTCTTCTTCTGCTTCTCTCACACTGCTTCTTGCGGTTCTCTCGCCTCTTTTTGGCTCGACTTGTAAGCAGAACTGTGGACCTGTGTGCCTCCATTCGTTTTAGTTTTTCTTTCAGGCAATCTAGTTTCTTTTTTTTTGTTTGTGCCTTCCTTGGTTTTTCTCTTAATTTGTTTGTTTTTTCCACTTTGGTGTTGATGTTGCAGAAGGCTGATTGGAGTTTATGTTCTTTGGTTGGATAATCCTTTTACAAGATTGTGATTGAGGCCGAGAGTTGATTTCGTTCACACTGCCATCTGAGGGAGAGGATCATTTAGTATGTGTTGAACTGTTTGTTTCTTTCTATTATAAGGGTTAGAATTTTCCCTCCCTTTATTTTCCTGTTTCTGCAGCTGCCTTTACCAACCCTTTTTTCTTGAGGGTTGGTATTTTCCTGTTAAAATAAGATATCAATAGGAACAGTCTTCAGCATACTCCATACTGTATTTGCACAGTGTGAGCGTGAAAAAGGAGAATAGAAGTAGAGACGAGACAGAGGGAAAAGAGAGGGAGAGAGAGAGACACTACTTTTCACTTCCCTATCTTCTACTCTCCTCAAGAAGGTCTGGATTGTTATAAATCTTCTGCCTATGTTTTTCTTGATGCTGCCCTCTGCTGTTCACTTCCTCTTGCCTTTCATATTAGGTGATGTCAATTAGCATAAACTAGCATAAAAATTTAGCCTAAAAATTTGAAAGCGTAATAAACAATAAAAACATTACATGTTAAATAACCTATACATTTCTCTATTTATTATTGCGAAATGACATTGTTCATCACTGTAATCTTATTTCTCATTACCGCAACAGGTCTCAGATTACGCAGTAATGGAAGTTATGCATTACGGTAATGGATGACATCCACATGAGCTAGCTTAAAATTCTAGCATGCCATGATGACTCAGTTAAACTTTTCTCACAAACAGTATGAACTCCCTAATTTCTTCTGCAGAAGAAATTTGCTTACTTTACATTACTTTACAGTAATGATCACCTAAAGTGTAAAAATAGGCATATGGAAGGAGAAACTTAGCAGTAATCATAATCAGTAGATGTCAAACAATCTTACCATGTAGCCATCTTTTGTCTTCCCTTATTTGTGGTGCATCATGGGCCGGAAAAACTTTATTTTAAAAAATGCTGTGAATATTACAGGACTTTGAACACGGTACATCGGTAGTGAGAGTTGCACCTCCGCACACTCACTTTTATTAAAATATTCTGAATTATTTAACAGCAAATTATTATATATTATCATATTTTATTAATTTATGTATATTTAAACAAATTTCTATCTTTTATAAACTGGCCTGATTTAACATGCCACTTCTGAATATTTAGATTGATAAACTGAGACTTCAAATACAGTTAAAAAACATTAAAAAATATATATGTATATATATATACATATATATATATATATTTTTTTTTTTGGGAACCAGCAATGATCTGTGCCAAATATTAGAAATAAACTGTTATTTCCCTCAAAATAAAAGTGGATTATTTTGAGGGAATGTTGTAGAAGAAAATCTTCTACAACATTCGAAAGGTTGGGTTCGTGAGAATCACCTAATAGCTGAATATTTAAACGCAAGTTTATAATTATTTGATTTATGAAACTTGAATGAAGGATGATTATGGAGGAATTTTTCTGCTATGACCAACAGTACACATTTTCAGTCTGAAAGCAGAATTTCATGACTTTAGCTCTTTAAACTGTCAATACTTTTGATTACATTTTTATGTAAGCAGGACTTCATCTCTTTCTTCTCAAAACTTCTAGCTTGTGCTCAGTCTCTACTTGCTTTTCGAAAAGATAAGTAGTATTTCAAAAGCACTTATGTTTTATGGACAATTAAGAGTGTCAAGACATTTCAATAGAGCGGAAGAATTCCTATATTTCTTCAACAATAATATTTGTTCAGCTGTTGCTAAGAGAAGAGCGTGTTTCCTGGTAACGAATTGAAACGAAGTAAACATTTGCTTTTTACTTTAGTAAAATTTACCTACTGTAAAGGTTTTGTGTCAATTAGGTAAATAGTATTTCAAAAGTGTTTATGTATTATGAACAATTAGAGTGTTGAGACATTTCAAAAGAGCAGCAGAATTACTATGTTTTTTAAAAAGAATAATATTTGTTAAGCTGTTGCTAAGAGATGAGAGTGTTTTCTCTGAATATACTGAAACAAAGTAAAGATCTGATTTTTACATCAGTAAAATTTACCTACTGTAAAGTTTTTGTGTCAATTAGGTAAATAGTATTTCAAAAGCGTTTATGTTTTATTAACAATTAAGAGTGTTGAGACATTTCAAAAGAGCAGCAGAATTCCTATGTTTTTTTCAAAAGTAATATCTGTTGCTAAGAGACGAGCGTGTTTTCTGGGAATGTATTGAAACAAAGTAAAGATCTGATTTTTACATTAGTAAAATTTACCTACTGTAAAGTTCTTGTGTCAATTAGATAAATAGTATTTCAAAAGCGTTTATGTTTTAGGAATAGAGTGTTGAGATACTTCAAAAGAGCAGCAGAATTACTATGTTTTTACAAAAATAATATTTGTTAAACTGTTGCTAAGAGACGAGTGTGTTTTCTGCTAACAAAATGAAGGGAAGTAAAGATCAAATATTTACTTTAGTAAAATTTACTGTAGAGTTCTTGTGTCTAAGTAGATTAATAGTATTTCAAGAGAACTTATACTTTATGAACAATTTGAGTGTTGAGACATTTCAAAAGAGCAGAAGAATTCCTATGTTTTTTTGAAGAATAACATTTGTTAAGTCGTTGCTAGCGTGTTTTCTGGTAACGAGTAGTCCAGGAAGATCTTCAGGAGCGCCCCCTGCAGTCCAAAAGACCTCAGTCGCCTCAGCAGGTACAGTCTGCTCTGACCTGTCCAGTAGAGAGCATCAGTGTTATGAGTCCAGTCCAGTTTATTGCTCAGGTGAACATCCGGGTAAGAGTCCACTATCTCAGTGTCCACTCCCTGGATGTTCTTTCAGGTTGGGTCTCACAGGTCCTTGTTTTTTCTCTCATTGATCAGAAGGTAGTTCCACTTGCACCAGTCCACAAAGTCCTGAGTCCGCTGTATGTCGTGTGAGTCGTCGTCGGATGTGATGATGAGACCGACTAAGTCAGAGTCAGAGAACGTCTGAAGAAGTTACGAGCTTTCGGTCTCCTACACATTGAGCATTTGTGTGCAACTGGGTGGAAAGTAATGATGTCACTGTCAAGAAAAGCGTTGTATAACAACAAAAAAATTTTCCAATGTGTGATGAGTTTATTTGCCAAAGGTTTAATTGAAGGAGTAAAGTTAACAACAAGTGACAAAAAGTGACAGAACAAACTCATCTGAAACTCCTAACCATTATGCATCAACAGGTCTCTGCCCTGAAGATAGACATAGGCTTCATCTCCACTAAATTTCACTGCTATCATAAAGCCATCAAAAACAGCAAGTTGTTGCACTTTTCTTTATGATTATTATGAACACTGATCAGTTGTACGAGCTCCAGTCGATGTCCGGAGTTGCGTAACTCTTAATGTATCTCAAGGTTCAATGGAAAACCTTAACTACCGGGAGTTACAGGTTGCCAGTTTGTTCTTTTAGCTTCATGAATCTCTCAAGCAAAGCTAAAACATTTAATAATTGTGCCTTTGACTTAACAGCTGTACATTTATTTTTATATTTATGGATTTCTTAATCTGATTTAGCTAGAAATATGTAGCTGATATACAATCTGCATTGCCAGATAGTCCACGTCAAGATAACAGCACAGGACTGATCTAAACCCGACAGAACCTTATCTTTCAGGTTTAAACAACAGAGCACCATGATCTATCATGGTCTTAAATACGTGAAGCAAAGACTGTAGCAAAGTTGCATGTTGTTTATGTGTGACTGTGGTCAGTCTTATATGATATGGTTATGCAAGCATGCAGCAAAGACACAGCTTAGAAAGACACAGAATGATTTTATCGCCATAATTTTAATCCAACAAAAACAGCCCAGGATTATAGAGTCGGGTCCATCAGCACAGGAAGCAGTTTGGCTTTTAGAGCAGCCTAGATGTAGAAGTTAAATGCTTGCATAAAAACCAAATAAAAGTTAGAATGCAGAAGTGGAACAAATGGGGAAGCTGGAAAGAAAAAGTAATCAAATCACGACTTAGAACTGGCCATAGGGGACTTAATAGTTCTCTTTTTCGAAAAGGGAAACATGAAACGAGGACTTGTAATTATTGCAGTCACATGGAGGCAGTGGAACATGTCTTATTAGAATGTAATAAATATTCAGAGGGACGTCAGCATTTAAAGTCAATACAAGAGAGGAAAAAGAATTTTCTGATAATTTTTTTTAGGAAATTAATCAAAATCTATCACAAATCAATGAATTTGATTTTTTTTTTTTTTTTTAAATACTAGGTTATTAAATAGTTTTTAAAGTATGTGTGTGAGTATGTGTGTATGCATGTGCATACATATATATATGTGTGTTTATGAGTGTGTGTGTGTGTGCGTGCGTGTGTGTGGGTGTGTGTGTGTGTGTGTGTGTGGGTGTGTGTGTGTGTGTGTATGAATTTGCACACTCACACACATCATTTAGAAGCGTATTATTAAATTCCTTCTATCATTGATGACAACACTCCAGTCCGGTAGGTGGCGGTAAATGCACCTTAAGTTGGTTGCCATTTGCCAACAAAACACAAAAAAAGAAGCAAGAACAAATGGAGTGGAAAGCGGAACCAAAACCAGTCGGATTCAGTTTCCCCCCGGCGTGTAAACAACAACGGAACGCAGCGGAAGAAGGTCCATCGTGCAGAAAGGCTGACCATGTGCTAACGGCGTTAGCCTTCTGCTGCTACGTCTTCTCAGTTTACTTCCCACCATGGAGAACATTACAGACGGGACATGGGACACCTTACCTGTTCAACTAAACGAGAAAATTTTACAAACACTTGAGGAACTGAAATTTACCTACATGACACCTGTACAGGTAACTTTTTTAAAGCCTTAAATCCCTGTTTCAATCCATGCTGCCCTAAAACTCCACCTGTCTGACTGACGGATCTTTTTTTGTTATAGTCGGCTTGTATTCCACTGTTCATGAACAATAAAGACGTTGCTGCTGAGGCGGTGAGTGTACACAAGTTCTTCAAAGAGGCTGAGACAGAGCAAGAACTAGTAGTATTTACTGACCAATTGATTCTGGGTCACGAAGAAATCCAAAGTAACGTGATTTGAATGGTCAAATGTGTCTATGTCGTGTTGAGCTAGTTGTTACAAAAATGACAAAAGATTAAGTAGAAGGTATTAATCTTTAATCATGTCTCTGTCATGTCTATTCATGACAGAGACATCTGCGATGTCTCTGTCATGAATAGACATATATCTGATGAAGGAGCACTGTGATGATGATGATGATAAACTTACAGCAGTAGTGGTCATTTTAATCACTTTTATTAGAACAAAAAGTTGGAACAAACATGTGATGAAGACTTTCTTTCTACAAATGAAATCTGAATGAAAAAAGTCAGTGTGAGGGAAATTGTATTCAATCAGGACAAAGAGTAAAACTGTTTATTTAGGATGAAAAAAGTTTTTTTTTTTTTTTTTTTTTTTTTTTTTTAATGACACAGTGGTGTAAGTGTTGCTTTGGGGATTTTGTTTCCATCCATCAGACTTTACCAATTAATATTTTTACAATACCATCTTTTTTTTTTTTTTTTTTTAATTACAATTTGAAACAACACCTTCTATCCCCTTTGGTTGTTCTGGACAAAATTACCATTACATTTGTCCCCACGTGGACCATAAGCCTGGTGGGCCACCAGGCTTTACTTATGTCCCCACCAGGCTAAGTGTTCTTTATTTATTGTAGGTTTTACTCATACACTTACAGTGATAGCAAGTACTGTAGCTGTTGAATAGAGTTCAGCAGTATCTATGGTAATACATAAATTCTGTTGTCTAAAGACCTCAGATCTGTAAAGTAACTGTGGAAGAACTGCACAGATTTATAGCTTACCTGGGAGAAACTTTCATCAGATAAAATATTAGTTTTTTGCACATTTTTAGGTTTTGTGAAAGAGTGGCTATGAGAAAGTCACGTCTGAATGAAACGGATAAAAGTTTTGTGTGTAGTTTAAAACAAGCCCTGTAGGGGGCGCCATTAACATGACGGCACCATCAATTCCTGTGTGTAGACGCTCTGTATCCAATCAGACAGAAGAATTCAGTTTGCACATGTGCAGAGCTGACAGGTTCATCCTCTAAAGGGCTTGCAGTTGCTATTGTTTTACAAAGTTTTAACTCAAGCAGGATGAATAAGTGCACACCACACTTTTCAGATTTTCAGCTGTAAAAATTTATAATTACGGATTTTTTAAAATCTATCTAAAATCTGAATGAAATTCACAAAGGTTTATGGTCATAGCATGACAACATATGAAAACGTTCAAGAGACATAAGTGCGTTGAAGTTGCTCTGTGTTTTTAACATTGATTTGGCTCCCTCTGCTGGCGGCTGAATGAATATACAGCTTGGATCCAACAGTAGATATTAAATATGATAGATGATCAAAACTGAGGAGATAGAGGTGTTGTAATTAACGAAAGTATGCAAAACCAGTTATTTGGAAAAGATGAGAAAGTTGTGCTGCCATGACAACCAGTCATTTCTTAAGGCGTTTGCTGTTTTGCTTCAGGTCACCGGCAGCGGGAAGACTTTGGCTTTTGTCATTCCTGTTATAGAGCTGCTGCTGAAACGCGAGGAGAAACTCAAGAAGAAGCAGGTAACCATGACACCGAAGCACAAAAACATGGCTACTTTAGTCTCTGTAGTATTGTTATTTATTATCTTTTTTTGGATGCTGAGAGGTTTGCTGTCATGTAGGATCTGCTGAAAAGTTCAGGTGTTTTGTGCAGGTCGGTGCTCTGGTGATCACTCCCACACGAGAACTGGCCCTGCAGATCAGTGAAGTGATGGGAATGTTTATCCAGAAGTTTCCAGAGTTCACGTGAGTATAAAAAAAAAAAACTTTCACAGAGTGAAATATTGTAGATTGGAATTGTTTCAAACTGAGCAGGCAGATTAAACTAAAGGCATTTTTTTTTCCAATTTGCACTCAATAATCAATTTCACCTTTTGATTCTCAGGCAGATTTTGCTGATTGGTGGCAGCAACCCAGCAGAAGACGTGGAGAAGTTTAAAGAGCATGGGTATATGATGGATTTCAGTCCGACTTTAACTGGATGAAAAGCTGGCAATAAATAGACTTCCTCTGTTTTTAAGGGTGTATCACTTTCTTCTGTTAGACTTCATCATTTGAACAAAATGCTTCTGAGTAAAGTTTTCATTTTAATAAATAACCGAGGGCAAATATTTTTTATTTTTATAAAAAAATGAAAGCTGTATCCCAGTGGTGGCAACACCATTAATCCACTAATAGCGAGCTAATTATTTGTTTAGCTCTTTAGCATTTTTGCTAACATTGAAAACATTTGTAACAAAGAATCACTTTCTCAAGAGCAACCGTACAGGTAGGTGTGTCATGATACACACTTACCTGTGTATCAGCTATTGCTCATTGTTGAGAGCGATAGTCTGTGTTGTAACACATGTCGGGTAACAGCGTTTTCTGCACTAGCTTCCACGACATACCATATTATTGTAGTGCTTTAGTACTAGCTTCTGCCAAATACCATCTTGTTTTACCGCTTTAGCATTAGCTTGTGCTAAATACCATCTTGTTTTACCGCTTTAGCATTAGCTTGTGCTAAATACCATCTTGTTTTACTGCTTTAGCATTAGCGTGTGCTAAATACCATCTTGTTTTACCACTTTAGCATTAGCTTGTACTAAATACCATCTTGTTTCACCGCTTTAGCATTAGCTTGTGCTAAATACCATCTTGTTTTACCGCTTTAGCATTAGCGTGTGCTAAATACCATCTTGTTTTACCACTTTAGCATTGGCTTTTGCTAAATCTTGATACACATCTTTAGCAATAACTTCTGCTAAATATCATCCTGTTATACCACTTTAACATTAGCTCTTGCTAAATACCATCTTGTTGTAGCACTTTAGTGTTAGCAGAACCAATGTTTATGATTAGTGCTGTATCCTCAATATTAGGTGGGAACACGTTAGAAAGCGATTGTTGTGCTGTGACGTCCGTTTTCCGTTTCTATTCAGCGGCAACATTGTGATTGCGACGCCCGGCCGCCTGGAGGACATGTTCAGGAGGAAGTCAGAGGGGCTGGAACTGGCCAGCGCAGTCCGGAGCTTGGATGTTCTGGTTCTGGATGAGGCTGACAGGTTGCTTGACATGGGCTTTGAGGCCAGGTACGAATCAGCAGGAAACATTTCACAGTCAGGATGGAGGAAAGATCCTATTCCAGGATGAGTACACACCCTTAAAAAGTCTTACATTTATGTATCTAAAATCAAGGCCTTAATGTTTTTTTAAGTCATTTAATATGTCTTGTGTTCTGGTAGGACTATTTAATCTTTTATATCCTATGTATTTTTTTTTCATGCGCTAATTTTCTGTCAGTTTACATTTGAGTCGCCTGCACACACTTTGCTTTCTGTAACTCGAGGTGGTTGAGGCTACCAGTAACTAGCGTTAATATATTCACCCTTGCTAACTAGCAAGTTAACATTTTTAAACTCATCTGTCGTGATAAATGCCCTAAATTTAATTCATAAAGGTCTTAAAAAGTCTTACATTTGAGTTGGTGAAACCTGCAGTAACCCTGTATTTTCAAATACAGCCTGGATGTGTGTTTTTATTACTATTATTATTATTATTATTATTATTATTATATTTTCTTGGTTTTGGACTAAATCTGCTCCTAGCCAATCAGGTTGCTCCAGGTTTGGATGATCTGTATTTCACCCCACTCTCTCCCACGTCCCCCCAGCCTGAACAGCATCCTGAGCTACCTGCCCAAACAGAGACGGACGGGCCTGTTCTCAGCCACCCAGACTCAGGAGCTGGAGAAGCTGGTGAGGGCCGGCCTCAGGAACCCCGTCCGCATCACCGTCAAAGAGAAGGGTCAGGCTGCGTCGGCCACCCAGAAGACCCCGGCCCGCCTCTCCAACTACTACACCGTGAGTGACGGAGCGAACAGCCCGTCGTTCAGCCCACGAAGTGAAGACGGTTAACGACAAAACGCATGTGTGTGCTGTTCTTTCAGATTTCCAGAGCAGAGGACAAGTTCAACAACCTGGTGGCGTTTCTAAGGCAACACAAGCATGAGAAACAGCTGGTCTTCTTCAGGTTTGATTGAGTTTGTTTGTGGTTTTTGTTTAATTTTTTTTATTTCTGGTTGTGTTTTATTTAGAATGTTTAATCAATTCCTAAAACAATTGTTAGTTGCAGCCCTCGTACAGATACACACATTTGATCGGTTTTTGAATTATAAGAAACCACTTGATATTTCTGCACTATTTAGCAGTAGTAATAATGTACTATTGTCATTTTTAGATTATTATTGTGATTTTAGTATCATTATTGTCATTAGTTTTTTATTTGTTATATAACATAGATATACTATATAGTCTACATTGTCAAGGTGTCGGTAATTATTCTGATGCTGTATGCACAGTTATTTAGTTGTTAATAATAATAATAATATTTGTAGGTTTTTCAAAATAGTAAATTGAACAGACATATTAATATCAATATATGTTCTTAATGACAAATTTCTGATAATTAATGCATCTGCAAGTGACATATTTCATTAAACTGAGATTAAATAAATGTTAACTTCTTTTCACCCAGTAAACTTTACTGTTTACCAACAGTAAAGTAGTGGTAAGCTAATTGTTTTGCATGTACACGTTTTCTCTTACCTGTTTTCTTTGTTGTTTTTAAAAGCACCTGCGCCTGTGTGGAGTACTTCGGCCGAGCTCTGGAGTCGCTGGTCAAGAAGGTCACGATTCTCTGCATCCACGGCAAGATGAAAAATAAGCGCAGTGGTATTTTTTCAGACTTCAGGGCCTTAAAGAGGTAGAAACAACTAGAAATCTGCCCCCTGCAGTAAATCTTGTTTGTTTTTAAAAGTGTTGTGACGTTGCAGTGGGATCTTGGTGTGCACCGACGTCATGGCCAGAGGCATCGACATCCCCGATGTGAACTGGGTTCTGCAGTACGATCCCCCCAGCAGCGCCAGGTTGGTGCAGTTAGTTTAAAAAATACAAACAAAAGTTGTCCTTTTTAAAAAAAAAATTAAAAAAAAAGTATTAAAAAAAATGTTTTGTTTTGGCGGATTAATACGTTGCAGAATTAATTATCCTGTTAGCTTAAACATTAAAACACTATTATTTTCTAATTACTTGGCTCCAACCATTTTTCCCTGTCTGGTCTGCCCTGTCCGTTCTTTTTTTTTTTTTTCCGTCAGTGCTTTTGTGCATCGATGCGGGAGAACGGCACGTATCGGTAACCGTGGCAACGCCCTCGTCTTCCTGCTGCCAATGGAGGAACCCTATGTCAACTTCTTGTCCATCAACCAGAAAGTGAGTATGAAGTTGGGTCCTTCAGCAGTGTTCGTAGACGTCGGCAACAAGACTTTTTGGATCAGCCATGCAGGAGTTCAGATGCTGCTTAATCTGATAATTGATGGTTTAAAATAATTGTCTAGAACTCACTCAGATTATTCAGCTCTAATATTACTCAGCATGAAGTCACTCAAAGGAGGATCAGAGCTACTGTGATATGAAATTCTCAGAAAACGGCATGAATTCAAATTCTGAGTCCGATTTAAGCAGTTTTTTTTCTCTCTTTTTCTCTTGCTAATGGTGATCTGCTACGGAGCCCCTTTGAGGACATGGGAAATTTTATTTATTTATTTTTTTGCATTCTCTTGCAATAAATTACCAAATTCACCTGGTCTATTTTGTATACACAAATATCCATTTAAAATTGCTATGGCAAGCGAGCAAAAACGTTTTATTCCAGCTGTATTTCGTGATATTAAAGTTCTTTAAAAGGAACTGGTTGATAATCGGTGCATCTCCACAGGACGTTGATCAGGAAGTGATTGGGTTAATAGTGTTTCTTGTGACCTGACCAGTGCCCGCTGCAGAAGATGTCTCCTATAAAGGACGTGGTGGACGTGCTGCCCAAGGTGAAGACCATGGCCCTGGCCGACCGCGCCATGTTCGACAAAGGCATGAGAGCCTTTGTGTCGTACGTCCAGGCTTACGCCAAACACGAATGCAGCCTCATCTTCAGAGTAAAAGGTGACAAATCCTCAAAGCCAACTGTATTTTTTTTTTATTATCCCCAAACAAAACAAAGATAATGAAACCTTCTCATATTGTTTTTTTTCTTTTAGATCTGGATTTTGTGTCTCTGGCCAACGGCTTTGCGCTGCTCCGCCTGCCGAAGATGCCCGAGCTGAAGGGGAAAACGTTTCCCGACTTCGTGGCGACGATGGTGGACACGGACAGCATCCGCTACAAGGACAAAAACCGACAGAAGCAGAGGCAGAAGATGCTGGCCGAGCTAAAAGACAAAGAGAAGACGGAGCTTCCCAAGAAGAACTTTGTCAAGAACAAGGCCTGGTCCAAGCAAAAGAGCAAGAAGGAGCGCAGGAAAAAACGCTCCGCTAAAAGGAAACATGACGAGGTAAACTCTGTTTGGGGGATAAATGAAGCATTAAAGCTGCAACGTGCAACTATTATATATATATATTTCTTTTACATATCTGTTGAAACTACTAATCTCCAGCTACCATAGTCTGTCATGAATGCTAAGGCTAGTTAGCATGGCCACTAGATAAACAGTTTTCCTTTAACAGTAAGTTGTTTCTCCACCGTTAGCACATCTAGCAGCACGTTCACGTCATTAATTGGCAGCTCTAGGACCCTCCTCCTGGCTCTGATTGGTTGTTTTTGACGGGGAACGTTTCATTTCTTCAGACGGCCATAACAGCTCAGGGAGGAGGTGGAAGAGATCGATCTCACCTCATAGTGACAGTTTTAACAAATATGTTAAAAAAACCAAAAAAACATACTCTTCATAAAAGTTACGTACTGCAGCTTTAAGACGGGACATTCTCATGGCTTCTACTCTATCTCTGCAGGACTCCGACATGGACGAAGAATACATGAAGGAGCTTTTAGAAGACACTCGCCTCCTTAAGAAACTAAAAAAAGGCCAGATCAGCGAGGAAGACTTCGAGCAACAGCTCACAAACTCGAAGCAGGAGGCAGGCGGACCATAAACGTCAGTTTTATTGTTCAGCGAAGGGACGCGGTTATAAATACAGTTTGATGAGTTCGTCGCTGACGGCCGACGGGGTGAGGACCCCCAGGTCTGTGAAGAGCAGGGTGATGAGGGAGGGGGGCGTGTAGTCGATGACCGGGTGCTCCTCCGACAGGTTCCGGATGCTCTTCAGGGTGTCGGCTTTGTACTGTGCGGGACAGGAAGCGCGAGTCAATCAATCTGGATAAAGTGACAGAAAATCATTTAAAAAAACAAGCACACACAAAATAAGGAAGCCGCACCTTAAACTTATCGGGCACGTCCTGTTGGTTCAGCGGATACAGACGAACAAATTTAAAACTTTCTGCAACAACGTAGAAGGGTTTGTTGTGAGCCTTGGAGCACAGAGCCATCTGATAGGTGCCGATCTGGGGGAAAACACACACACTCTAGATTCTGTTGGAAACGTACACCTGCCCCGTGTTTACAGAGACCTGATCCGATCTGTGTATTCAACTCCCTCGAGTTCGAGTTTTACCCGGGGCCGCGAAGGGAACGCACCTTGTTGATGATCCCTCCGCTCTCGACGACTCCCTCTGCTCCAACGATGACCAGGTCCACCTTCTCCAACACATACCTGGAAGACGGAAAACTGAAACTAAGCAGCTTTTAAAAACAGGTTCATTAAAACTGTGTGAAAGTAAATATCAAGCATTTTTCCTAAGCTTTTGCTCGTTCTCTTTCTGAGCCATCCGATCTGTTATTTTAAATACCGAAACAAAGTTTATTATTGAGTGGTGCATCAATAAATCAGCTCAGATTTTCTTCTTTTTGGGCAAAAGGCCGATAATTACTTGAGAAACCGATTTTCTCTCTGCAAAGGTCTGAAACTCGGCCGCTGTCCTGACTGGCGTCGCCACACTGTTACCAACTTAGCTAATTTGTCGCCACATTTAGCGACTTTTGTGGCAAAAAACCCCAAACAAAAACAAAAAAAAACATGTAATGCTGTTGTAGAAAAGCTAAACTCCTGTTAGAAGAGCAGATCAGAGCAGCTGGAGGCGTTTAATGTCACTAAGAAAGCAACATTTTTACATCAGCAACTTTGTTCCATGGAATCTCTCCTGCTCATTAATCAGATAACTGAGGAGAAATCTATTGAACATTAAAATGATTTCTAAAATACTAAAAAGATTAACAATTTATTAATTTATTTTTTAACAGCTTTATTTTCTCTTTTTTTTTCATAATGGAACTGGAGTAGTTTATTTTATCTTAGTAATGTATTTTCCAGTTGGATCTTTCCAATAAAAAAAAACCCAACCAGAGATGAAAGAATGACTAAATAAACCATTTGTGTTTCCCCCTCCAGCTCAGAACCCCAGAGTAGCTTACCCTACAGCTGCATCCAGCACTACCGTTACTGGAACGTTGAGTTTCTTCAGGGCCTCTGCCATCTGCCGTCTTCAACAAAAGGAGAAAAACACAGAATCATTTCGTGTCCTCTGAGAAAGAAACTAGTCCTCGCTCATTCGCTCACCCTGCGGCGTCAGGCTGTGATTCGGTCACATAAACGGAGAAGCGCTTCTTCTCCGCCGCAGCTTTCTCCAGAACCCGCAGGACCACTCTGGAGTACGAGTGAGTCAGAATTTTCTGAGAGGATTGACAGGGGGGGGGGACGGCACGAGGTGAAGCAAGTGCAAAGAGCAAGGAGACGAGACGAGACGGGACCCGTACTTACAGCTCCATCTTTGATGAAGGTGTGACAGAGCTTAGCGACTTTGTTCCTGGACATGGAAATCTTCTCTAGAAATAATTCTCCTCTTTCCTCCATCACCTTCTTACAACGAGACAAGTCCTGGAGACAGAAACGCCTGTTATGGAGCGCAGAGACTGATCTGAATTAAGAGGTTTTATTTTTGGAAAAACTTGGATCAGTGGCGACCCTTATGAGGAATTATTGGCCTTTTAAAATCACACCAAAACAATAGGGAAGAAAATGGCGACAGGCAAATATGACCTTTATTGGATATTTGCAAGGCCAACCCAAAACCCATCTCACATTTTCTATAAATCATCTTGAGTCAAAGGCAAAGCTTTTTGGAAGATGTCCTCCAATTAGATCAGATGATAAATTAACAGTATTTTAGAAAAATAACATCATGCAGACAGCAGTCACAACCTTCTGTTATTTCTAGAGTCTTACATGATCAAGTGGCTAAAAAACAAAAGATCATGAAGTTGGTCTGGGACTTTAACTCGGAAATCTGGGTTATTTAATGACAGATTATATTGTCTTAATAATATTAAGCATACAAATATACCTGGAATCTTTATATTTTTTTGTGTTTCTGGAACGCCCATATATCTGACACACAGCCGCTTCTCCCGGCTCACTTGGGGGATTATTTCTGCTTCAAAATGATCTGATTGGACGCTGGGAAACACTTATTGTTGTGCTGATGTGCTAAAAGGAGTTAGCATGTCAGTGAAGCTATTCAAGCCTCAACTAGCATCTCAATGCTAAACATGTAGCAGCAGCAGCACAGGTTTTAGATTAAAATGTGATTAATTACAGATCCTTCAATTAACGCCATTAAAAATTTCTATTGAGTCCCACAACTAACGTAAAGGTTTTGAAGTGGCCTAATCAAAGTCTGAATTTGTTTCCAACTCAGACGCTTAAGTGGGCAGGCTCCAAAACTTGGCTCAAACTGCGACATAAAACCCTGCTTCACTCTGTCAGCTATCACAAACACTACAACGCGAAAACGTGCATCACCTCATGCTCCAGGGATGTGAGGCTGATAAAGCGCAGGAACAGCTCTCCTCCAGAGGACACGGCCACAGAGGAGTCCTCTCCCTTCAGGCAGGCTGTGGCCCACGTCAGGCTCTCCCTCAGACCCAGGATGGTTTCACCTGGACAGATAGACAGGCATTCATACTGAGCCAAACACATTTAAGGCTGCAACTAACTTGATTAATCGGATTTTTAAAAAAAAGAAAATTTGCACGTTTTGTAGATTTTTTTTTATTTATTATTTAAGCCCTTTTTACACATTAGAAATACAACAAAATACGCACACAAAAAAGAACAATTCAATATAAATCAATGTTTTTAAATAAGATAAAAGATGTTATCGCTTAAACTGCAATAACATAGCATAGAAAGCTTGATCATTTGTAGTAAAGGTTGCATCGGCAGCTAAAGAAATATTGTAGTAATCTGTTCTTTTTTCTTCTTTTTTTAATTTTTTTTATTAATAAATGGTTAGCAAAGAGTGCTTAATATATTTTTTAACAGACTAGGCCAAGGGAAGCTAAAATTGCTGGGGTTGCTAGGTAACAGTGCAGTCTCCTCAGACTATGACTTCATTAGCTGAAGGTTTTTGGAATGGCTCATTTTCCAGACATCAGAACTTCCTGCCGGAAAACGGCTGGGTGGATTTTCTAAGAACTTAACTTGTTTTTTAGAAGCAGTAGAAACCCAAAATGAAAGTATAAAAACATGCAAAGAGTGAATTTTGCACAATAGTTCCCTATTATAATAATAATCACTGTTGTTAAAATGAAACAAAGTGACTTAAACTAACCTGAACATGTTGATTCCATTAAGTTTTTTTTATTATCACTGATTTCATAAGGTAAGGTCATTTTATTTATATAGCACATTTTCAGCAACAATGCAATTCAAAGTGCTTTACATCAATTAGAAGGAAGCACAAAAAACCCACCTTTGTCTCTCTTGAGGAACTCCAGCAGGGTGCGGATGGATGCCACGGCAGAGGCCATGTCCGGGTCTTTCCTCATCTGAGCCCTGAAGTACTCCACCAGTTCTGGCCAGAGACCACAACCAGACAGACAGGTTCAGCATCACCCACAATCACACGCAGCAGGGGGACGGGACTCCACGAGAAACTCACCTTCTTCGTTCATTTTTCAAATCCAAAATGGAGTCTAAAACTCTCAGGTCAAAACAAAGCCCGAAACGTTAAGCTTCTATTTACTATAGATATTGTTTTACAGGACCGGTCAGTTCGCAGATGTCTGTCACCTGCCAGAACTAAACACACCGCTGACTCAAATTACCCACAAATATTTAAATTTTATATATATATTAAGCCTATAATAATATCAGCAATAGTTAAAAAATTTAAAAAAAAAAAAAAAAAAAAAAAAGCCAAATTTTGTCTAGAAATGTTTGCCAATCCCTTTCTGCTGAATTACACACTGTTAGCTCATGCAAAGTTCTGCCTGTTGACGTGTCGCAGAGTGATGACGTAAAGCTCGTGTCAGCTTCACGGACTGCTCAGAAACATAAAACTCGGGAGTTAGAGGAAGACACGTTTTAATGTAAGTGGTGGGGAAATCAAATTTGGACATAGAAAGCTGCCTAGTTTAGAGCAACAGAGATACGCGGAACGCCTTGGGGAAAAGCGTAACATAAAAAAACACGCTAACCCGACTTGACAACGGTGAAAAGCTGTCAAATGAAAAATGTTTAAAAAGCAGCACAAAGGAGAGGAACGTCAATTTAGAATCGGCATTTCACACGGACTTTATTATCTTAGGTACACAGAATAGCCTTTAAGATGCGTTCTTGAATGTTTTTAGGATTATTTTCTCAGTTAAAAGTAAATACATTGTGATCTAAGGCTTCTCACAGAGCAGGTACATTCTGCAGTTCTGTTTTTCCATCACCAGAGGGCGCCATTTCCCGTTTTTAGTTTCCTTCGGGTTGTTTGTTTTTTTCTATTTTTTTATTCTACTTAAGTTGGACCACTTCTAACTTAGCAGTCACACAAATTAAAATAGTAAATAATGTAAAAGAAAATAATAACAATCAAAGTTGTTGAATAAAATTTAACAAAAAAAACAAAAATTACACTTTTAATTACATTGTCTTGTTTTTTTTTTTCACCTTGTTCAACTCCTCATTCATTTTACCAACAAGAATATTCTCCATTGCTAATTTGACTTATTCCTATAAATGTAAAATAATAACACGCTCGACAGCAACAGAAAGAAGATTTGCTACAGTAAATATAAATCTTGATTTCGGGGGTTTCTTCAGACTTCCAGAGGCCAACAGGCCTTTAAACAACTCTTTAAAGAACCTGGATATTATGAGTTACATTTACTTTCCTTTTGGGATTAATAACGTATTTTTAATTTGACTTTAAATATGAAAGATGAAAGTATGAAGACAATAAAACTAAAAATATGATGATCTAAAAGTATATAAAAAATGCTTCAAAGTTTCAAAAGTTTCTAAATTAAACCTTCATTCCTCATTTTAATTGTAAAATGAGAATGAAGGCATTCAAAAATAAACAGATGGATAAAAGATACGAACCAACAAAAAAAAGAACCAAGCAGATGAAGATTTTCAAAGGAACAACACTCCTGAGAATTTCTCTTTTTTTTTTCTTCTTCTTCTTCATATTTTGCCATTAAAGTCGTTGCTTTTTGGGTCTGATTTTATCTGACAGACTGACACAAAGTAGTGCACATCTGAAAAGCGGGAACGATGAATGGAATTCAAAATTACTTACAAGAAAAACATAAAAGGAGTGTTTTGGTTCATATTAAACCTTACTAAATCAATGCTTTGCTTAATCCCTCCTCATGTATGTTCAGGGTTGGTGTCCTGCTGAAAGAATTGACCTCCAGCCTGTCCTCCTGTCCTCCACGGCCTCTGACAAGTTTTCTTTTAGGATTGCCATGTATTTGGCTTCTCTGTCTTTCCGATTCTGTTTTTCTTTCACCAGTGTCAACAAATTATATGACTTCTAAAAGGCACCGATCTATCACATGCAGTCATAAAGTAACTACAAGTATACATGTGAAGAAATAGAGAAAGGAAGATATAAAAAACAAATGACTGGAAAGAAGATGTCAAATCTAAGTCAGTCTGCATTAGCAAAACTCTAAAATAGCAACAAAGAGATGGAGAATAACTTCAAAATATCTAAAAGGAAAGAAAAACATCAAAACAAATGAATAGAAGAAAAACAAGGAAAGCAGATATTGTAAAAAAAAAAAAATTAAAAAAAAGGGAAAAAAAAGTTTTATTGTGCTTATTCTTTCCCTGTATCAGCCCGGTTGTGAGGTGCTTAATTTACTGATCTAAAATCATATCTTACGACCTCCTAAAGACTAATAATTGCGAACATTATTGCCAAAATCCACCGATTTCCTCAGAAAACGCAGCAAAGTTGAATTCTCCTCCTCTCCCTCTCAGTGGCCTGTACTCTTTGTTCCGCTGCTCTCTCGGCTCAGCAGGCGAACACATCTCCGTTCGCTGTGCAGCTGCAGCCGGCAGGCCCCCGCTCGTCCTCCTCCCCCCGCTGCTCCGGCAGGCCGCGCAGGCGCACTGGCTCCTCTGTGCGCTCTACTGTTTGCATTGTCTGAACTGCCGGCGAGCTTTAAAAAATATTATACCCACCGCGGCAATGTCGGGCAGGTCGGTCCGAGCTGAGACCCGGAGCAGGGCGAAAGATGACATCAAGAGGGTTATGGCCGCTATTGAGAAAGTACGAAAATGGTAAGAAGAACAAGATTTAAAAAAAGCAGGCTTCGTTATCTAACACGAGAAAGGCTTGCTTGTTGGGGGAGGAGAGGGAAGGAGCGAGACGGAGAGAGGGATGAAATAGAAAGATAAAGGGCAGCTTTTTGAACGGCGTTCTCAGCAGATGTACTTGCGGCTCAGGTGCGACCGGGGCGCTCCAGCGAGGAGCGCCTTTCCCGGCTTTCGCGAGCCTCCTCGCTGGGGAAACGCACAGCCTATCGCCGGGGTTTTTCCGTTGATTTTTAACGGCAAAAAAAAGGGTTGAACCCAGAAGCCATTTCGATGTAGTCACATGAAGCCATTGCTGCCGAGCTGCGAGCGCAGGCGGCGGGCTTTTAGCGGCGAAACGGCCGACAAGTCTGGACGTTGAGACACATTTTTGACGACGGCGCACTTGAGTCGGAGCACTTTAGTCCGTGTGGAGTTTTAAATTAAGCGCTTTGAGTCGCCCTTTAGGTCTGCCGGAGAATAAGACTCGGTGGGGGTTGGGAGAGGGAAGTAGGCTACTGTAGTGCATGGCTGAACACGTAGTGACTCAGTCTTATCTTTTTACGCCAGAAAATCACATTTTGTTCTTTTTAAACGGCGCAGAAGCGCATGTTTGTTCGGCGGACATGACATTTATGGACGTGGCTGTTCAACTCCGCCCGGGGTCAGAATTGAATCTGATTTTCATTTATTCAGGCGGATTAATCAAACGTCCCCGGGTCACAGGCAGAAGTTTGGTTTTGTTGTGACTTTGGTATTTCTGTTTCATAAAATAAAATGTGATGGGGTAATGTGAAATAAATATATTTTAGGATATTGTTCATTTGTATGTCCTTTTAAGTTTTGTAATAACTTCTTTTGAATCAGTTTGGTAACATCAGAAGATTGAATAAGTTGAAAATACAAGTTTTTTTGTGTGGGTTTTTTTGTTGTTTTTTTAAAAACATTTATTTACTTCATTAATTTCGTCTTTTATATCAGGTTTTTCTTTAACAATGTTTTGTCATTATCTACTTCTAGCGCAATAATTTCTAACTAAATAAATATTAAGGTTTCTACACCTTCCCCTTCCTTTACAGAAATTTGATTCTAAATATGTCATTTTGCATTAAAGATGAGCACTAAAGGGAAACTTTTTTTGTTTTTTTAGCCAACACTGGTTTAAAAGCTTAGACCGACTAGTTTAATCAACCAATATTGGCATATTGAATTTATTTTTCAATTGAGCAGCAGAAGGTTGATGGAAAAATAAACTATAACCAAATTAAGAAGGTGCTTATAATTTGTTTTTTTTCTTTTCTCCACTGTTTCTTTGCTCCTTTCTTTCTTAACATTCTTCTTTCTTTTAAATTCCTGTGGTAAACCAGTGACATGTTTAATCAAAGTTACTCTAATCACAGATCAAACCTTCAGAGATGTTTTATTTACATTTTTTAGGTTTACATAAATAGCAGCCTGGGGAAAATATTGTACATTAGTTAAACAGTACCAGATATAATAATAAAATAATATGTGCGTACTGGATTATTGTTTGTGTTGTGGTTTTGACAACTGTTATGTAGATTTTTCTTCATGATTCTATTCAGAAAAGCACATCCACATAATATAGACATTTATATGATAATGGAATTGTCTCCAATGGTTGATTACTGTCATTTTAAAATCTAGATTTAATAAATCACTGAATTAATGTTCAAGGGTTTTAGGTGAGTTACAATGATTAGAATAAGCGTGATTTTAATAATGACTTAACTGACTTTGTGTGACTAAAATAAGGAAAATCTTTAATACACACTAATAAAAAAACTCATTTTGATTTCTAAAAGTAACCTAAACAGCTAACGTACTATTTAGCTGTTGCAAATAGCAGCAATAAATGAAAACATTTTGGATTTTCCCACATAACATGCAATATCATGTCAGAAAACCTCAGAAAACTTTCAATCAAAAGCTATTCACAGGATGTAAGCAATAAATCACCCTTTTAATAGTTTTATTAGTTTTTCTACTATAAGTTAGTGTACTAACTTATACCAGTATAACTTAGTATACTTATACTGGTATAAATATACTAGGGAGTGGTTAGGTTGCCATGTTTCAGAGCGCCTTTCCACCAGAGGACACTTTGAATCGACTTGTTTGTCTGTCCAATCAGGGAGAAGAAATGGGTGACGGTCGGAGACACGTCCCTTCGTATCTACAAGTGGGTCCCGGTGACGGAGCCGAAATCAGACGATGTGAGTTCGCGATTATTAGCAGACTGTTTGCTGAAAATGTCGCGTATAAGTGAAACACAGACTGTAGCTCACTGTGTCTCCTGTGGTGCAGAAGAACAAAAACAAGAAGAAGGGTAAGGACGATAAATACGGCTCCGAGGTGACGACTCCGGAGAACAGCTCCTCTCCAGGGATGATGGACATGCATGGTGGGGTTTCTGCACACGTTTTCTGTCTTGTGCTCGCTGGCTGCGTGCTTTCTGACTCTCGGTCTGCCCTGTGCCAGATGACAACAGCAACCAGAGCTCCATCGCCGACTCGTCCCCAGTGAAGCAGGAAAACAGCTGTAGCACCAGCCCCGCCCCGGAGTCCAACGCCGCGTCTCACCGTGACAACGGCGAGGCCAAGACTGACCAGAGCCCAGATAGCAAGAGAGGTCAGACCGTCACAGACACAATATATACCAGTTTACACCAGTATGTACCAGCATATGCCATCTGCTGTTTTTGTCTTCATCCTCAACTTAAAACAACCACTTCCCCTTTGTTAAAACCACTGCACACCTGTGTTGCCCCTTTCCAACCTCCTGGGAATTTAACCGTCAACTTTTCTGTCTCACTTCTTTGATCTCATCAAAAACAAATAGTTTCAGCTTGTTAGCCTTATTTAATCTATTGCTCTAAATAACCAGGTTAATATTTGATAATATCAAAAATATATATCAAATGTGATATATATTTGATATATATATATATATATATATATATATATATATGGTGTGATGAAGTCACCACACCATTGCTCTGTTTTTACGCAGGTAAAAACGTTAACATTTATAACGTTAGACGTTTTTGCTAGTGTTCCACTGAGAATGCAGATGCGGGGTTCCACCAGGTGTTTGCTAATTGCAGCTGGCTAGTCTGAAGGAGCTGAGTGGATATGCTGCGAGGGAGGGCTACTCTGTGAGGTGAAATCTTGTAAGTTTAGAATCTGCAGTTTTGATGATGAGCTTTGTCCTCAAAAGCGGAGCTAGGTCCACCCAGGTGTTTTGCACAGCTAAATGGTTGTCATGGAGATTAAAGGATTTCTCAAACATGCATGAAATAATCAAAGCAACACTCCATGTATGCTTTTGATGTGGGAAGAACCTAATAACATTATGTAAAGCTAGGGAAAAATATATATATATATTTTACATAATACTGCCCCTTTAAGAAAGTTATTTCAATACTCTGAGAACAAATCTCCTGAAACACATATACATTTATCATTTCTAAAGATATTCATAGAAAATGGTAGAGTAGTTCTGATTTATGCTTATCATTTTTGGGTTGAGGCGTTTCTTTGTTTGGACAATTATTCACTCTGGTTTTGGATGCCGCGACGCTGGAAGGATTTATGATTTTTTAGCTTTAAGACATTTATGATGCAAAGTTGTTGCCACGGTTTTTGAGTTTTTGCAACTCAAAAACGAAAATAATCCCTGAACTCTGACCCCCAATTCTAGAGGATTTAAAAAAGACACTTCATGGATGCAGAGTTAGGACCAAAGAGCAGCAAAAGCAAATGAGGCAGATTAGCAGTGGTGACCAACAACCGATGATGTCATTTATGAAGTGTAATGGTGCGTTCACACCAAACCCGTTTCACACGTCTGGTTTACATTCGAAGGCTATGTAGAGGTGCATCGAATGCCCATTGTGACACATTTCGCGCGCTTAGCAATTTGAAGCACAAGACGCTTTAAATCGCACCTGACGTCTGACAAATAGGCCAGCAACGGAAAACAATGGCTAGAGCGATTTTTGACGCGCTTCCACATGGTCTTTGAATGTAAACTAATTGCTCAAAACTCTAGGTGTAGAGCAAAATGTCAAGCATCTGCATACAAAGTCCACACGCATCAAACTTGAATCGTCGGACATGTTTTTGACGCGCATAACGTGTGTGTGAACACACCATTACTGTGAAATATGTTTGCTCCCCTGAAATTGAGCTGTTTTCATGTCATGACAGACAGCAGCTGTCTTCAGTCAGAGGCCTCTTCAGATTTGTTGCTAAACTGACTGCTACCACAAATCCTTTAATTTTCCTTTTAGTGGAAATAAAGTGTAATTGATTTGATTATTTGTTTCAATCAGAAACCATATGGATAAAATATAAAATATTATAAAAATGGAGTAAAAGAATGACATAGTATAAGAACCCGATACAAGAAAAAGGGCTGCAGGACAAATTGAAGTGTAAACTTTTGCAGTCAGTGTAAGAAATCAAGCACTGCAGAATGTATTTTTCCCCTTTAGTCAGAGCATCTACATCTGCTGGCTTTGTTCAAACTTAATAAATAAACAACAGGAGGAGGGGAAATCACATTTTAGTTGTTGTCTTTAATATAATTTTAGTTTCCGCTCTTTGGGTTGTGATTCCGATCTTGGTGTTACCCCCAAACAACCACTTGGGGTCAGTAGAGTGTCGAAAAAGCGGCCATGAAAAGAGCACATCGTCGAGCCAAACACACTGAAGACTTCTTGTCTGTATTTGCTGCCTGATGAAGAAGTGAGAAGTTTGTCTGAGAGTTTTTTTGTTTTTTTTTTACTGTGTTGTGATTTCAGGGAAGAGCATCCCTACATCAGAGACCTCAGAGCGAGCACAAAGTGCCAAGAGAGACAGTCTGTCCTCAGGGGAGAAGGATTCCTCAGACAACAAAGCCACTCAGGTATGAACACGTCTGCACGTCTGTCTGCAAACCTCTCAGAGGAGCAGTAACCCATGCAGGAAGAGTGTTCAAGTTTTCACACGCTGCTCCGGATCTCTGTTCTACCTGCTTTCTAGGAACAACATGGCTAATAATGCAAACGTTCTTTAAGAGTAAATCACTGAAAAATCGAGAGATTTTACCTTTTGTTGTTGTGTGACTTGAAAACATGACTCGTTTCATAAAAAGCCCAAAAAAACACAAACAACATTTTGTTTCTGTTTCACTCGTGTTTCAGATCACAGTCCTGAACAGTGCTTTCCTACGGCACACACTGAATGGTTACTGAATATTTAAAGACCTCTAGTGTGGCCATGCTGCCCTTGAGGCATGTGCGTCCCTTTAGAAGTCCATCTGTAACATTCTCACTCAGTCATTAAAGGACCCCTGTGGGGTTTTGACCTCCAGCAGCTGCTGGTAAATGCTAATTAGAATTAGCTACAATGCTAATCCTAGTTAGTATTTTAGCAAACTTTGATTTAAAAGCTAAAACTAATAGACTGAATGGAGTGAGTTAAAAAAAAACAAACAGCATTTTCATTTTTTTTTTTTTTTTTTTTTTAACCAACAAAAAACGACTGAAAAAAACCATAGCGTTGTGATAGCCCACATGCTATTGGGAACATTTCAGCTCATTAGGAGTTTTACTAATTTTAGCTTTTAAATGGGTTTTTGTCATAGTGAATGGAGTATAGGTCAACCTGCTACTGGTAGTCTACATGCTATCATTAGTATTTTAGCTAGCTGTTGCATTTTAGCTAACACAAAATATATGACTACAAATCCTTCTGCAATTTTCACTAGCTGTGTTTCCTTTCATCATATAATTGCACAATTTGATATTTTGAAAATAAATTTGCTTAATGGAAACATGCCAATTTTGAAAAACACTGGATTTTTTTTTTTTTTTTAAATAAAATGGTTTGACACTGGGATGAAGTGATTTTATTTTTTTAATTATTATCATCAAATTTGGTTTATTTTGCAAAACGAAAGCACTCTTATTGTATCACACAAGTCATGTGATTGACAGCCGGAAGAAGACAACAGGAAGTAGCCGGAGTAGTCATGTTTGTTAATGAACAAGCTTATTCACGTGTGTTTTTAATTGCCTTCCTTTTTTAATGGAAACACTGCAATTGCAAAGTAGTTTTTTGACATTAGAGTTTTGCACACAGTGATAATGGAAACGCAGCTAGTCGCTGGTTGGGGCAGAACAAGGTGAAAACTACCTGCTATTGGTGCGTCTTTGTTCATCGGATGTAATCATGCTTTGTATTTTTCTTTGTTTGTTTCTTGCTTTCAGGATCTACAGGAAGAGACCCCGCCCAGCAAGAAAAGCAAACTGGAGTCCTCATCTCAGGACTTTGAGGAGAGCTAAATGTTTCGGGCTGAGTCATTCTCTCCTTCACCTTCCTGTCTCCCTTCCTCTGTACCTCCTCCCATTAACTCTAGATGATTTAGGGCTAATGGACACACCGGCTCTCCTCTTAGATTGTTTTTTTTTTTTTTTTTTTTTTTTTTTCTTTCCTCCTTGCTCTTCAAAACCAAGGGGAGAACGGACGTCTCTCTTCCTTATCGCTGTTTCCCACTTCCCGTTTCACCACCTTTACCCAAATACTCCCCCCTGCCACCGAGGGAGGATGGATATTACCTCTTGTTCAGTGGTTCCCCCTCCGTGCTTCCTACCAGTCCTCCACATTTTGTTTTGCCAAGAAAAGCGCCAGACTCAAGCTTCGGGACAGCGCCGGCAGCTCAGCCCCAGCCACCGTCAGACCAGAACACAAACCCCGACCCGCTTCTGTGACTTAAAGAGCTCTGAGATTAGGACGAGGCCGATCGCAGACGCTGCTCTGAGATCACTCTTTTGTTTCACTGCTAACGGTTTAGCTCAGGATAAGTCAAGGGGCTAACCTGGTCTCAGATCAGTGGCTGTGGCAGCCCCCCTCTCCCCCCACCCCTAAGGCCACGTCTCGCTTTCAAATCCTCCCGATTCGCCTCCTGCTAGACTAATGTTCTCTTTTATTTAGGGAATGTTTAGTTATATCTTCTTTTTTTTCTCCCTCAGGAGGGTCAATGCACTGTTATGGTATGTCACAATCGATCACAGATAGATTTGCTGCTGTAGTGGATGTCTTTTATCTCTATCCATGAAAAGTTCTCCATGTTTGTGTTTTTATTTTTCTCCTAAAGTGAATTAGCTCGCGGTTTGTAGAGGAAGAGGGCAACGGTACACGCCGAGACGGACTATTGGATAAGTAGTGAGGAAAGATATGGTTGGAGCACGTCCCGGAGGTGTGTGCCTTGAGTTGTTACGACTAATACAAGTTTTAGTTCAAGCAGGTTTGGACTTAAGTTTTGGTGCCATGCTTTGTTTTGTTTTTGTTTTTTTTGTTGGGTTTTTTTGCCTTATAACTGTCACTAATTAGTTTTTCCAATTATTTATATTTAACTCCACCTGTTAGGATATTTTCTCTGAGGAAAAGATTTGGTAGATATTTGCTTCCTTGCTGCGAGAAAAAAAAAAAAAAGACATAATGTGATTTAGAGCGACACCAAGTCGGCTGTACGTAAATCCAGGCAGGTATTTGAGCAGGAAGGTATCATTATGTGTTAGCGTCCGCCCGCTCGCTTTCCTCCCAGCAAGGAAGTTAACGTGTACGACTCCTATAAAATGCGTCAAAATTAGGTTTTAACACTACCCAGAAGTTGATCATGTTCATTCCTTTAAGCACCTGCAAACCTCATCCATCAGAACTTCCCGTTTCTTTCTACGTCACCGTCAACTCGCATTTATTCGTCTTATTTCCCTGAACTGGTTCCGTGTCACCACTCGTCTGTGACCCACACATGCTGGTGCCGCTCGCTACTGAAGGTCCAGTCTCTCTCTGTTTTTTTTGTTTTGTTTTGTTTTTTCGCTCAAACATTTGGTTTTAATCCTCCTTCAAGGTGCTGTCTGTCGGCTGAATCCATACGCACGTGGCATAGTGCCCCCTGACTGTGTGCTGATTAGTGCAATTTACTTGAACTTTAAAGTACGGATTCAGACCTACGACCTCTAACGTAAAACAAAAACAAAAAAAAAACTCACTCATGTTAAGATTTACTTTCATTAATCAATCCTGAATGAATTTAGATCAACTGAATCACTGCGAACCGTGACGGGACGAGGCTACGATGTATTTAACAACCCAGAATCAGATTTTCAGCAAATCAGCATTCACACGGATGGAGTGGAAGGAGTTAAAACATTGTCTCGGTTCAGAGGGTGGATTAGCATATACCTCATTCCCAATCCAGCTGAGCTGGAACTTTAAAAATGCTATTGTATTGACATTAACAGTTATAAACAGCATTACATGTACACTCTGTTTAAGAAAAACAAATTCTCACTTATGTTGTAGCGTTCACTTGATTGAGCCGATTGATTTATAGTTTGCTCATAACTGTGTGTAAAAAGAAAAATGAGAAGAAAAAAAAAAAGAGCTGCGAGATGAAAAAAAACTTCTTTTTTTTTTCCTTGGGACCAGTTTTCCTTTAGATCGTGTACAGATTTTTGGTTTGGTTTGACTTATTTATTCCATGGGTAGTGCTTGGTTTTGTTTTTATCATGTCAAATGGTATTGTTTTCTTAATAAAAGTCATACAAATGCTCTGTCTGTGTCAGTCTGTTGGAAACTTCTGGAAATGGCTTCAGAACAAATTTGGGATTTTACTTTTTAGCTAAATGTCAAATTTTTATCCCCATGCTTTCGAATGCTACACGTTGATGTTCTTGGATTTAATTGTCGTAGTGATTTTTTTTACATATATATATTTACTCTTCTTACCACAATAGGCCTAACGTTTATCCAACACCTTTTAAATCCCATCTTCGAACTACACCGACAGATTCGGTTAATAAAATATTGTTTGATATCGTGTCTGTAACCATAATAAACACCAGTGGAGTTTTGCGCATGCGCCAACCGGATGCAAATTCTCGCATGACCTTCATATAAACCCAACCTTTAATCCCACACATTTGAAATCCCACTTTAAATAAAACTACGCTGACGCGTTCGGTGAATAATAGCTTGTCATCGTGTCAGCGAGCCCTAACCCCAATTGGCTTTTGCGCATGCGCCAACCGGAAGCAAATTCCCACATGAACCAGGAAGGGTTTTCGGCTGCCGGAGCCTGGGAGCGGTGTCGGGTGTGAGAGTGGTGCGAAAGGCTGCAGCCATATATTATTGGCTAGACTCCTCTCACAAGAGGCGTAACAAGGCGTGCTCGAAGTATGCCAACTAAACCTTATTCAGCGAAAATGATATTCTAAAAGTGGAACTGACTCCAATAATGCGAGCGGGTGTTCTACTGAACCAGCAGTTTTAAGAGTTTACTGTGCGAGGTAGGGAACGGCCCCGTTTTCCGCGTCTTAATTCACTTTTTTTTCCAGCTGCAGTGAGTCGTTGTGCTGCATTAGCCTAGCTAGCCAGCTCAGTCGAGGCGCTAACGGTGACAGCTGGTGAGTCCACGTAACCTGATGAATGAAAGCGCTCAAAGCGAAACGTAGCGCTTCGTTTTAGCTCCATTTATGCAGTGACCGGAGCGGCAACATTATTTCTGACTTTAATTGTGCAATTTGACGTTGAACGTGTCGGCACACTGCTCTGCTCAGCAGCGCTTTCAATCTGTAAAACAGCCGCATGTGTTAGCCTGCTAAGGCTACTTCAGCTATGTAGCAAATTAGATTAAACTGAGAGCTAAACCAATATAATAAAATAAAAATCTCCACATACAGCAGCAGAGTGTCGGGAAGGAAAAGGTTGAGCTATTTGGTGAAAATGATCAAATCTAGACTTCATTCAGACCGGTCTAGTGTCTGGGGAGGAAATCGGATATTTCTTCTCACCTGTTTTTTACGAGTTGTGACATTTAAATAACGGACACATGACCTCACACACGTAACATGATCGTGCCTGCATGTAAAAGTAGGGGTTTTAGCAACATGTTCAAGAGGTGTTTGTCCATTTCAACCTGATGCTGTCTTAATTGAACTTTGATATGATGCTAAGGTTATGCAGTTGGGTTAAAAATTAAGGAAGGCTCTCTAAACCATGTGGCAGATTCTCAATTTATATCTAAATATGTAAGGAGTTGCCTCATAAAATCACTAGCATTTACATTTTCTCTCATATCTTACTATGATGCGTTTACTGACCAGTAAATACTACACCTTTTTAGCTAATTTCATGCTTCATTTCAATCAGTGAAACAGTGATACTATTTCAACGGCCTTATTGTTGTCTTCTCATAAATGGAGGCTTTAGAAAATGACAAAGTTGTGACATCAAGGAAAGAAAAAAAGACACGGTGAAGAAGTAGGGTGGACAAAAACACAACATGAAACATCAGCTGCCATGCCAACGTTATTTTGTTTTCTTGTTTCTCTTCACTTTCCCCAGATCATTTGCGATGGCCACTACTGAAATGGAATCTGGGTCTACAGAAAGCAGGTCTGAGCAAGGACCGTTGGACCCCGATTCGAAATACCCACTTAAAGTTCTTTACTGTGGAGGTACGATCGATAAACTCAATCTGTCACTTAATCGCGGCGTGTTTCGGCGGCCTCTAACTTGAGTTTTTTTGTCTTTCTCCCTGCAGTGTGCTCCCTACCTACAGAGGTGAGTTTCATCATTAGACAGACAATGCACTCGCATTATGTGGACTATAAACAAGCGGCTGTAGATTGTTTCTTTCGAGAGTTGTAAAAACTGGTGATGTCTCCACAGTACTGCGAGTACATGCCTGAGCCAGCCAAATGTAGGCAGTGGCTTGAGAAGAACTTTCCAGATGTGTTTGCCAAGATGACTGTAGGTGAGTACCTTCAAGGTTTTCTGTGGATTTTTTGCTTCCCTCCCCTACAATTTAAAGAGCTCCCCTACAATTTATAATCTAATAGTGGTCAGATAGATTATAAGTCTGTGTAAAGACCAGTTTTCAGTAGCTTTAAAATGTAAATTACTGGCTTGGTCTGTGTAGGTTCTCTTGCTTTTATGGGCTGCATTACAGTAAAGGATGTCAGTGATGGGAATGAAGTTCTGTCATTAGATACATTTTAGGTTACTGAGCCAATACATACAGAGCAAGATGGTGCATTTAGATACATCTGGATGGCAAATTTAATTCCAAGTTGAAGAATGCACATGCAGACGTGACCTGGCGGGAGAGTCTGTCAATCAGAGCTCTCCCACAGCAGAGGAAAACTGGACAGTGGCTGATTTTTCAGACCTTTGTGGAGGTAGATATGATTTGTTTCTTGTATTGGCTTATCACTCCAAATTAAAGGTGACCTATTATGTTTCCCTGGATAAGTTAGGATAGGTCTGCTGGCTATGCAAAACAAGTTCATGAGATGAGATTTTAGTCTGCTCAGTTCTGCCTATGTTGAGCTTTTTTAGGGCCTCTTGTCACTTTAAATCCAAATAAGCTGCTGCTGGCCGCGACCCCCCATAACTCAATGTTTACACTAGTATATGAAAATGGCTGTAAACAGACGCGTAACTATCCATTTTTGAAAAGCATTAGTGGAACCTCTTGCGTGCAGCCAGTGATTTCAGAAGGGCAGGTCAACAACAAAGCATTTATCTTTTCCGGCAGCCATTGTACAGCGCATACAGTGGTAAAACCAGCTGACCAAACATGCTGGAGCCCCGCTTGGGTTGCTAGGTAACAGTGCATGTCAATTTTTGACCTAACATTCAGGTTTTTGAAACTGTTAATTTTCCATACACCAAAATAACTTCTTGCCAAAAAACTATTAAAGTTTATTTTGTTGTTCTTTTGAGACCCGAATGAAAGTACAAAATATGTAAATTTTGCATAAAGGTCCCTTTTAAGGCTATTGGTGCACCCCTGATAATAAAAAACAAATATTCATTATCATTCCTCAGCAATTGGAGTAGCAAAGTAAAAAAAATAATAAAAATAAAGCTGGTTTGTAATAAGCCAATATTTACTCTAGTAGAAAAATTAAATTTTTGCAAAGCTGGTTGTAATTCTCCTTTTTGCTTCTTTGGCCCCTCTGGTCCGGCAGGAAATGCTCCCAAACAGGAATCCGGCACTGGAGAAGCTCCCCCTACAGGCGAAGAGGAGGAGAAGAAGAAGCAAAAACGAGGTATGACTTCACATATTAGTCTATATATTCATATTTAATGTCTGTGTGCTCTGAACGCTTGCAACCAAAGTCAAATTCATTGCTTGTGTGCACAATCTTTCCCAATAAAGCTGATTTTGTTTTTGGATATGATGCACCTGTGGGTTAATCTTTCCTGACGTTTCTCATCTCTCAGCACCTTTGCCGTCGGCATGGAGATCAATGATGCCTGTGTCTCAAATCTTGCTTTATTCTCCTTTTCTTTCCAGGTGGAAGAGGCCAAATTAAACAGAAAAAGAAGACGGTGCCTCAGAAAGTCACAATAGCCAAAATTCCAAGAGCAAAGAAGAAATATGTCACACGAGTGTGTGGCCTGGCAACATTTGGTGAGACTTGTCGACGTATGGTGGTGATCGGTTTTTTGCACATTTGTCTAAATGTCAATCCCTTTGTTGCAGACATTGATCTTAAAGAGGCTCAGCGATTCTTTGCTCAGAAGTTCTCTTGTGGTGCCTCAGTTACAGCCGAGGATGAAATAATCATTCAGGGAGATTTTACAGATGACATAATTGACGTCATTCAAGAAAAGTGGCCTGAGGTAAAAAAAAAAAAAAACAGTCTTCATGGAAAAAGCTTTATGAGTTTTTATACTTAAGATAGGTAAAATTTACTTTTTTCCCATCTTTATTTGTAAACTCAAACACATCTGGTTATAAATATTTGATTTAAACCTTACAGCACTACAATTTTGAACAACAAAATTCATAAAGGGCTGGTTTGGTGTGTTAGATTTGTTTCAACTTAGCATTTTAAATAATAAATGTGTGTCAATATACAGGAAAGAAACCCAACACTCATACTTAAATAATAAATTGAAAATAATTAAAATTGTATTTTAGAATATTAGATTTAAAATGATTACAAAAAGGTAGAATTTAAAGCAAATATAAATTACAAACTTTTATCAAACAGTAAAATGCTGTTTTGTAAAACAGATTTTTTGTAAAACATGCTGTTTTACAAAAAACTTACTTTGCATTAAGTTTTTAATGTAAAGTGCTTTACATTATAAACTTAAATGATTTAAATGTAAAGCACTTCATTAGTCACAATTACCTTGACAGTTGAGATTAAAGATTTTTGACTGAAAAGGGAAAAATGTGCAACAAAAGAATAGTTTAAGCAAACCTTGATGTTCATTTGAGACGTTATCTTCCACAACACACACGGGTAAAATGTATACGGGTAAAAACGTGAACAATTTTGAGCAGATGATTCTTCTGTTGTCTTTGACTTAAAACACTCCTTGGCAAAAGTTTTCTAATGTTTCCATGTCTTTCCACTAACTTTGATGTATTTTACTGGTATTATACATAATTGACAAACGCATCGTAGTGTACAGTTCTGCATTGGAAGAGAAACAATAAATTGATTCCAAAATGGCCAGTGAAACAAATTGGCTCCAACTTCGGACCCCGTCCACACTGAAATGAACGCAGTACGTTTCTGTAAACGGTAAACGAAGCACGACAGGACGCAGCGCCACAGAAAACGCGATTATTGGAGCTGCAGCTCTCTTGTGGGAGGGAGCTGCAGCTCTCTTGTGGGAGAGAGCTGGAGCTACAATGTTGTTTCATAACGCACGCGGCTCACTTGTCTATAAGGATACGTAAAGCCGTCATTTTGAAATTTAACCAAGATGGCGGAACCCGGTTTCAAAGAATAAGTTCTGCTCTCCCAAAACGCCAAATCCATGTGGACGCACAGACTAAACGACAAAAAAAAAAAAACCCTCTTTGCTGATGCACCTAAAATCCTCTCTGTGTGGGCGGGGCCTAAATAAGTTAAGAAAAGATTAGTGAATAATAACAATAAGGCTTTGGAAAAGACTTGAGAGACTGAGGTTTAGCTTTTTGCATAACAATGATCATTAAATATGACCAGAGCCACAACTGAATAGTTTAGATCAAAGCATATTCGTGGCCTAGCCAAAGTGTGTTTTTGTTTTGTTATTTGCTTGATAAAGTTGCCGGCTTACTATTAGAAATCTGGAAAACTTAAGCCTTTGTGATTAGTTTGTAATTCCAGAGGCAGGATTTGATCAGGTAAAAACTTTCACACAACAAAACTACGATTTTAGAAAATGGTTACTGTGCAAATTTGGAAACACAACACACCATTTCTGAGTTCAGCCTCGTTCTCCCTCTGCAGGTGGATGATGACAGCATCGACGATCTGGGTGAAGTCAAGAAGTAAAGACCAAATATGCACTTTCACTGGGATGGATGTGACCTGTAACATCAACAACAACCTGGCCAAATGTACACATTAAGTCATTTTATACCTATTTTATTTACTGTACATAAAAAGGTGCGGACTTGGCCACTCACTTGGCGGCAGATTTATTTCTATTTTTTTTTTTTTTTTTAGTCAATAGCTGCTTTCTCTTGTTTGCCAAAGGCGTGGTATGAATTAAGTCCTTCACAAATGTTCTTCACTCAAGCAAATCTGTAGGCTAATAAATTTCATTCTCCTCTGTCCTGCTGTTCCTCTCTTTATTCCAGGTCGGTTTTCCATTTATGCTTTCGATGCGTTAAGTGTTTTCTTTTCCAGAGTGGGCTTTGTCGTCATTGCCTACTTTATAAGTCCCATAGATGACCTCGGGTTACTTGTTTTTCCTGCGACTTACTGCTCACCCATGAGTAAACCTATTCCCAGGTATAATAGTTTTCTAATGAAGCTCCCATCCCCAGACAGATAACATTTACAGTTGTTATAATGCTCCTTTGGGTCAACACCACTTCCCCACAGATAACGCTGGTGCACAGATGCTCGCTCCACTTTGGAATTAGCATGTTTGTCCGTGATCCCTTTGCATAAGTGCAAACATGATTCGCTGTTCCACTAAAGACACCTGGTGCAACACCTCTTTAATCACTCAGAGCTGGTTGTTGCTCATCAGTGGTGGATCAGAAGATGAATATTTCCCATTCAGATGTCTGTTGTGCCTTTGAGTCACCCATCCTGGACCGGGTTCTGCCTCCAGTTCTGATCCTGGTGTTCATGTTTGGATTAATGGGGAATTTCTTGGCTCTGGGGATGTTCATCTTCTACATGGACACGTGGAAGCCCAACTCCGTGTACCTCACCCATCTGGCGGTCGCGGACTCCATCGTAATGTTCTGCCTTCCCTTTAGAGCGGACTACTACCGGCGTGGGAAGGACTGGATCTACGGCGACATCCCGTGCCGCATCTTGCTCTTCTTGCTGGCAGCCAACCGCGCGGCGGGGATCTTCTTCCTCACTGCCGTGGCCGTCGACCGATACTTCAAGATCGTCCACCCACGAAACCCCATAAACCGCCTGGGCCTCGGCTACGCTCTGTGGGTCTCTCTCGGCCTGTGGGGGTTGATCTTTCTGGCCACCGGGTATCTTCTCGCCAATGAGCACTTCTTCTACAACAGCAACCGCACGCAGTGCGAGAGTTTCAACATCTGCATGGGCTTCACGCCTCTCTCCACCTGGCACAATGCCTTCTACGTCATCCAGTTTTTCCTGCCGACAGCCATCGTGGCCTTCTGCACCATCAGAATCACCTGGCAGCTGAGGAACAGGACTCTGGACAAACAGGGGAAGATCAAGCGCGCCGTTCAGTTCGTCGCGGCCGTGGCTCTCATCTTCATCACCTGCTTTTTCCCCAGCACCATCTCCCGCATCGCCGTGTGGATCCTGAAGGTGTGGTACGACGAGTGCAGACATTTCGAGGAGGCCAACCTGGCCTTCTACACGTCCGTGTGCTTCACCTACTTCAACAGCGTCCTCAACCCCGTCGTGTACTATTTCTCCAGTCCGGCGTTCAGCGGCTCCTTCAGAAAGGCGCTGAACAAACTGCTGGGCAGGAGCGACGAGGAGCCGGCGGAGTCATCCGACAACAACATGTGGACCGTTGATGGTGACGGCATCTAAAGCCACTGAAACGGCAATGAGTGAAAACGTGTTTTATCAGTTTAAAGCTGCAGTAAAAGGTAGAAAAGATGAACAAAGCAGCTCACTTCATATGTAGCAGACTTGTGGTCATTTTTGATTTTCTTAGGCGGCGTTAAGTGAACCGCGCGCGAGCTGTCTTACCCACGCGCGGTCCTGACCCCGCGAGCGGGTTTGAGCTTTGTTTTTTTTTTTCCTGATGGTTTCAGGAACCGTCTCTACTCCCCCTCCGCCTCTCCGTGGAGCTGAAATAGTCGGTAAGCGGCGTTAATAACAAATATAAATAAGAAGCAATTCAGAGCGTTTGACAATAAGATCCAAAGTAACTGCAGATGGTTCTGTTTGGTGACGGTAATCGACTCCATTCAGCACGAGAGAAGCTTTAAGTGGGACGTGCTCCTTAAATTACAGCCGACCTCATTAGATGTGTAACTTTTCTGTTGCGTGAATCGTTGATAAGTTTAGAACTAATCAAAACTCCTGAACTTCAACAATTTATTCTGCTTCTATGCTGGGCTTTCTAAATATTAAGTCTCTTTTCATTTTAATAACATGCTTTAGGTCTCAAATACACATATTTTCTAAATCAAGTCTTCAAAATCTGCCTTATTGATTTTTATATATAGCCTAGTATATATAAATGCCACCAGCTTATACATATATATGTGTACATTTATACATTTGACTGACGAAGTTAGGTGTCTGCAACAAAACTAAAAACCTAATCGGAATAAGTATATTCTCATTATAAAAGCCTAATTTGCTAAAAGAAAATCTGCTAAAGCATCATCTCCAACCTCTGCCATTTAAAACTCAAACACTTGAGTCACTGTTGCTGAAAAATGAGGACTTCATGTTGACAATTTTGACTGCCTTGCTTTTAGGTTAAGTGCTTTATTAGTATATATATATATATATATATATAAGTGAAAATTTTAATGTAAAGCAAACATGAGAAATGAATTAACAGTGACTTAATGACCGTCAGTGTAATTTAAAAAAAAAAACAATGTGACTCATCACCCTGGGATACATCCCTTTTGATCGTGGTATGAGGGAATAAAATATGACATTTGTGCTAAAAGTGATTGTTTTTCTTCCATATTGTGAGTTTTATAAGAAAACATTGAATTTCATTATGGCTGCTGGGTTAGGGTCAGTAAAGTAATTGTTGACGAGTTGTTCTTTTCACGTTCTCCCTCATTTCAGTTCCAAAAATAAACGTCACTCATTTTTACACGGCTTTAAATTTCACTGTTCATATCACTAAGCCTACGTTTCTTAATTTTTAAAGAAATGGATCCATAGTTTTCTATTTTGAAGTGTGAATTGTTCCCCATCCCTGCCTGCTGTACCCAGTACTTGTTTTAAATGTGAGAAGGAAATAAAAGTTTCACTTTTCCATCTTAATTTGTAGTTGTGCTGAAATATGGAAACTCAGCAAAGTAGTGAATCATTGTATTCGTTGTAATTATTTTCTATTATTATACTTTTGTTGAAGAAGAAAGGGCAATATCCCTGGTGGATGAAGTGAATGCACCTGTCCTAATTGTAACTTTGCCTGTAGGGAATACTACCAACATAAATAAAATGTTCACAAAATAAATGTAATCAAATTGTGGAATCCCTCATTCAAGTTTTAAAAAAAAGTAAGTTCTTAAATGAACTTACTTCCTATGTTAAAATGCCAGGTTTTCGTGTAATAAAAAATGTCAATTTGATCCGTCAAATCTTTTTTCACATATGTGATATGCAGCTACTTTATACCATATTGTGATTCAAGGAGCTGCTCAAGAGACTATCAGGAGTCAAAAACTGAGTCTGACAGAAAATCTGGAAGATTTGGTCAAGAGAGCTGATAAATTTGGAAAACTATTGCCAAGATGAGATGTGGGATGCTGACAGACTGCCAGCATAAGACTAAAAGCTGAAGTACAAAAAAAACAACAAAAAAAACTCAGTTAATTAAGAGTGTGTATGCCTATGAAAAAGAGTTTTACCTCTTATTTATTTATTTTTTCCCAACATCTGTTTTTTTTTTTCCAGGCAAACTTCACAGGATACACCAGCAAGTATTAATTCACTCAGAGTTGGGTTATGTCTCCTTCCCAGTAACTACATGTTGTTCTCAAAGAACATGACTGTAACTTCAGATGTTTCCAAAACTTACATTTTATATTAAAAATTCCAAAATATTAGTAAAACTCACTGCTGTATGCGTTTATATAAACGCATATTGCGTTTATATAAATTGTAGTCCACTACAATTTCAGTGTAGTGGACTGAAATTGAATGATAACAGGGGGTGACAGAAGTGAATTCTTTTTACTTCAACAAATTTATTCCAGAGTGGCAGTTGTTATAATCTGGAAACTAAAAATGTAGCTTCATCTCGCCTTCATTCGTCATTTATCAATTACTTGGAAAATGGTCTGAAAGTCCGAGCTTTTTGTGCGTGTCCTCAAACTCAGCATCATCTCTCAGGGTGACGTCAGACTGTGACAGTCGGGGCTGGGCAGGGAAACGGGAGCCGCTGGAAAAACATGTAACGGTGCAAGGTACGCCGCACCTTCCCTCCACAGCCCTAACAGAGACTCAGTTCACAAAACTGACCAAGTAAGTCTGCAGAGCAACTTTTCCTGCCGTTGTCTGCTTGAATTGTGGGAACACCCCATCACTGGGCGGTTAGTTGTCTCACATTAACTAGTAGTCGGCGCTTCATTTGAAGCTAGCTACTAGCTTTGGCATTCCAGCAGGCTGGAATTCAGGCTTTAGCTACAGGACACGAAACATAACAACGCTTCAGTTTGCGCCGTGGGTTAACCGCCGGATGACTTATTTAAACCGCAGTACGCTGGTAACGTTTCGGTGAATACGTGGGTGAGTTTATTGGAAGTGATGTGGCGCTTTGCATCAAAGTTATCCCGCTGGAGCTCTTTTTAAGTGACAGAGCCCAACCCAGATGTAACCAACAACAACTCGGGCCAGCCTCGTTATGTGTCCACTGGCTGACTGGCTTTATGCTCTCATTTGTGGGTGACAATGTGAAGATGGAGACAGAGGAGCGTGGGTGTGTGAGACCTGGAAGTCTCGTGCTGATGTTTGACAGCTGCAGGTGTGCTTGTTTTGGTCTGGCTGGGTGGGGAGGCAGACCCGCCTTGGTGATGTTACATCCGAGGATCGCCCCCTTTTCATTGGATACTGTGGTTTTGTTTATGCGACTGAATCGTTCCCTTCTTTCAGACTGGACTGGGTGTTCATCTTCAGTCAAAAGTCAGACGTATCACTCATGAGACGCAGTCATTTTAAGCCACAAGATGTACTGCATAAATATAGCTACCATTTCTATAAATCTATGAAAAAGCTATACGTCTTCCTGCAACACCACTCAAGATACTGAGTGTTTGATGTAACGGAAAGGAGACATTGTTTTAAAAAATTGAAACAAAACTAAAAATGTGAGGAATCCTTGGTATTCAGTTCAACTCAGCTTGTAGTTTGCAGTTACAGCTACAGATCTGCTGACTCTGCTCTCTTTGAGAGTCTAACGTAATGCATTTATGTAAAACATTTTATTGTAGCTCTTGTTGTATGTTTACAGTCGTTTTACTTTTGCAAGGTGAACTTCTGCCCCTGTCTGCATGCATTTTGCAACCTAAATAGACTTTCTTTCCGTTGCTGGACTGCCCTGTATTAAGCTTCATCGAGATTGCCAAAAAAAAACAAACTTTGACTAGGCGTTCCTGCTGCTGTTGAAGAAAAGCACCCCAACTGCACAATGACACTGCCACCACCATGTCTCATTATGTCTCATACATATGTAAGTATGCTCAAATTCAGACATTTGCCACAAAATTGGACAGCTTTTCAAGAGGAAAATCCAAACTATACCTTAAAGTCGGGTCAGTTCAAGAACTTTTGGAAGCTGAGAAGTTAAGCATTTCAGTCTGTTGGTGTCGACTGAAAGGTGTTTCATTTCACTTTTTGATGACATAACTAAAGACAGGTAGAAGACACACATTCACACTGAGGTGAAAGTTGGTTATGCAGTAAAGAAGTTAAAAGGAAGAAATGCTTATGCCTTGCAGACTTTTCTGTTGTTGCTTGCGGAAGATTTCTCACAAGCTATGAACAAATGTAAATGAAAACAACCAGTGACACATCTCCCTGGGCATTAAAACACAATGACTGAGATTCAGAAGTGTGCCAAGTAAAGCATTTTCACACTTGAAAGATAAGTTTGCTACAGTGGTGTGCAAACCAAAACTCCCATTCGTCCTTGATTACGTCTTTGGCATTTATATCTTGTGATCTCTCCTTATAAAAAAGCGTCGAATGGTTCAAAATTTTCCTTGAACTTAAGTGTAATCCATGCTGAATCATGTGTGAAACAGAGTGTGTGTTGTTTCAGCCAGCGTGAGTCATCTGTGTGGTAAGGCTTCTGTTCACCACCTACTGTATGCAAAAAAAAATAAAAAATAATAAGCTGAACACCAAGCACGAGCCTTTAGGACCTCACATTTATTTACTGGTTATTGCAAATAGATTTTTTCATACAGTATTTATGGGTTGTGTAACAGTTAACATCGACACATGATTTATTGTTCTGTGAAGAGAGGACAGTGGAAGAGGTTTTATTATTATCCGTTAGCAATTAATACAAATAGATTCAATAATACCTTTTGATGTCAAGCAGTCGAAAGTGTATCTGGCTTACCTACTTAAAGTAACACGTCACTGTCAGAAATAGTTTTTAGCTGGTTCAGTAAAACGTTAATACAGAAAATGTGCAAATGTACCTTCTGATGTCACCTTCATGCAATAAGGTTGTTTGAAAGGGCAAATTGACGAGATGAAGAGATTTGCTCAGTGTTCATCGTGCTTCGTGTTTAGACAGTAAAGTAAAACATAAGGATAACTCGGGGCACACAGATGAATCAGCCCAGATTTTCTTAATTTTGGGATCTCAGATAATACTAAATCGATCTTACCCGCTTCCGTGAAGGTGTGAAAATCAGCCAACCCAACGTAGTGAAGTTAGTACGAAGTTGAAGGTAAAAAATTTTTTCTAAGGATGTTTTCAGGTAGAAGTCAGATAAAAATCAAGTGTCACCAATTCCCTTTAGAAGAAGTCACCCAATTAGTAAAGTGGCTTCACCTGTGTGTGATTTAATCTCAGTAAATGTAAAGAGGCAAATCACTCTGGAAGTAAAACACAAGCAGGTATTACTGCAACGTCAACTTTATTTAAGTCTTTTTTTTTATTAGACTTTACATCAAACAAGTTTAACCAAAGTGCTGGTCTACATATAGATAGTAGAATAATTAATCGGAGTCGTTAAAAATAAAATAACACAGTAAACATGAATAAAATAATTCATTATTTAGTTATTTTTCTTTATTCATGTTGTAAATTACTGTTATTCATCGCTATTTTGCACGCATTTTAAATGTTTATTTGTAAAGTTACTGAAAACCATGTATAGCATTTCCTTCCACTTCACAAATATGGACAGCAAATGATATGCAGTATATCCATTAATATGTTTTTGTTTGTCACAAAAAATTCCAGCAAAATTTGTTTAGCTTTATAATGTTAAAGTGACAAATTATGAAAACTTCCAAGAAGTACGCATACTTTAGCAGAGTAATGTAAATATTTAAAGACTGATACAATTAATCAAATTAATTAAGATCAATCGAGCACTAAATTAGTTGATGATTATTTCAGTGACTGATTCATTGTTGACTGGAGTTCATAGACTCTAAAAAAGGCCATTTACTGAAAGAACAACACAGTAATTAAGTCAAAACTGTATAAAAAATATATACATTTTTGCATTTACAATGTAGAAACGTCTTTGTCTGTAAATACGTTCTGCCCAGAACTTGTCAAGTGGCATCGTTTTAGCCTCATCTGGTTCAAATTCTGTATCAATATAAATTCTATTACGCACATTTATGTGACCAATTATTAATCCAAAAAATAATCAGCTGTGTGATTGCATTGCAGAATTTTAGTTTTCTCATTCAAAGATGTATTTGATTTGCTTGTTTTCAACATTTAATTTATTTCTAATATTGTGTAAAAAGGCCTAAGTAGTTAAATGCAGAAAGTGCCATTTTTAATACGATTAATCGTCAAAATATTCAAAATAATCATCATTTGCATCCTTATAGTATTTTAGCTAAAGGGCCAAATTCATGCTAACCATAATTCATAATGTGCACATTAAAAACTTACACGTCTGATATTATTAAAGTGATTTTATTATTACTTTTGCTATTGCTATTATTATTTTTAGTGGGTTGCATTGGAAGCTGTTACTCACTTTTTGGGTTGATTTCCATGTTCGGGTTTGTGTGTTTTTCCCAGCTTTCTTCAGTCACATTGAGACGCAGGGTGACCGGGGTGGTGGGGGAAGGCCGTGTCCCCCCATCCTGATCAAGTCCTCCAACCATGGACAAACAGGGCCCCGTCACCACACCAGGCAAAACAAGTGGGCTAAAGCCTCCCAGTAAAATAGCCCGTCCATCCACAGCACCAGCTAGGACTTCCCTGTCATCTGGTAAGAGCTTTTCAGAATATCAGTGATGCTGCTCAAATAACACTCAAATAATTCTTCAACCATCAAGGCTCAGAAGTACCAAGTTTGGAAGACATTTAGAGATGATCGAATGACTTTTTTGCTGTTACGGTCTTGTTGTACTGTGTAATTTTTTTTTCTTCCATATTTAATTGGAATAATTTTCACCTGAAAGTGATATTTTAATGCTTGTTGAGTGCTTCCAAGAAGCTAGACATTTCTTGGTCAAATGAATCAAAAAGCCATCAGGTTCACTTCTACATGTAAGCATCAGGCATTGGGCTCTGGGTGAATCTTCATCAGTGCAGACAAAGCATTTGCGTGGTGTTGCATGAGATGTTATTATTGGGTCATTGCTGCCAAAGTGCAATTGGATATCAACCAAAAACCCACATTTTTGAAGCTTTAGTTGTGATGCAACAAGTTTATTCAAAGTGCTTTAAAAGAGGAAAACATCTGTTTTAATTATAACCTGCTTCAATGTTTTTCTTCCAGGTGCTTCAAAGCCAGTTCCTCCTGAAAAATCCTCGTCAGGTGTGACCTCCCCAACACAAGATGTCCACACAGACTTTAAGATCGGCGACAGGGTCTGGGTGAACGGCAGTAAGCCCGGCTACGTTCAGTTTGTCGGCAGCACGCAGTTTGCTCCCGGACAGTGGGCGGGCATCGTCCTGGACGAGTCCATCGGGAAGAACGACGGGTCGGTAGCGGGCGTGCGCTACTTCCAGTGTGAGGATGGGCGGGGCATTTTCACACGATCTTCCAAGCTGTCCAGGACACCGCTGCCGGAGAAGGAGGCCAACGGAGGGCAGGCCAGCCCGGTACAAGCAGCCCATGCAACAAGCAAGGCTACACCGGCTGTCGCTGCCCCTAGTGGTAACAGACTGAAAAAGTTTTTTGTGGGGGTTTGCCACATTTTGTCAAGCTACAACTACAGCAAGCTTCTTTGAACATTTATTTTACAGCCTTGCCCTTAATTGGATTTTAAACTTGACTTTGAATAAACTTTGCCATAAACCATTCCATTTTAGTAACGGCTGTATGTTCAGAGTTTCTGGAAATGTAGAGCCAAAAGTAGCTGATAAGATCCCGTCTCCAGTACTTTCCTTTGTCTTGCTGCTGAAAAGTATTTTCTCTCCTTCAGCTCCAGTCACCAGTGTAAAGGCAAGTGGTGTCCTGAACCGTACGGTTAATTCCACCGAGTCTGTGTCCAACCTGTCTGACCCCGACTCCCTGAAGAAGATCAGACAGGAGCTGAGGCTGGGAGACCGCGTTTTGGTAAGAAAGATACTGAACTGAACTGACAGTAAACAGCATGGACGTTCCTCTCCACGTACTGCTTAAGCTAACCTGTCACAAAGACATCTGTTTTTGTATAATTTCATTCTAAAAGTAACTTCGGTTATTACAACTTCTGTGCGCAGGTCGGTGGAACAAAGGCGGGAGTGGTGCGGTTTCTCGGAGAAACAGACTTCGCGAAGGGAGAGTGGTGTGGCGTGGAGCTGGATGAACCTCTGGGCAAGAATGACGGAGCTGTAGCTGGGGCCAGGTGAGGAGGACTGATGCATGGGAACTCTGTCTCTGCTTACGACTAGTGTGTTTGATGAGTCATTCAGTGAGTCGGTATGCAAAGTCCATTTGATTTTATATGTATTTTATTTAAAGTTTTCAAAGTTTAGAACATACAGATGAACAAACAGGACCCAGATGCACAGGTCGTCCATTTGATTTTATAAAATGAAAAATATTTCTTTTAGCACAGTCATATGTTGTAAAATATTTTTCTTGCAAATTAGTGCAATCAGAAAAATAATATTGTGCAAATATGTGCATTGATTTTAGTATTTTAATACTACTTTCTACATATAAGTAAATGGAGCTTATCGCTTTTATTCTGGCCTAAAATGAATTTTATCCAATGAAACTTCTTTTCGTTGGACTTGTTTTCTCTTTACTGTTATGGAGCTGGGAGATCATTTGCTGCAAAGCTTTCAACGCCAAAGAACCACAAAGATATATTTGGTAAAAACTTTTACCAAAAATTCCAACCTATTTAAATAGGTCGGAATCATCTTACATTTTCAGTGCTGCGTTAAAATACATTTATATTTAAAGAACAACCGAGACTTTAAAGCAGTTATTTTAAATGAAATCAATGCCTTTTTTTTTTAATTCACGTATTTATTATACGCCTGTAAGGCTGACGCACAAGTGACACATGCAAACAACAATGGATGACTAAGCAGCTTCTCTTGGCCCACTGAGAGTTAATTTTGCTTTAAAAAAAACAACCTGATTGGACACTTGAAAAGACTACTGTCATGTTCAAGTTGTGCTAAAATGAGCTAGCCTATCAGCAAAACTATTCAAGCCTAAAAGAATTTCTCAGTGCTAAACATTTTGCAGCAGCACAGACGACCCCCAACGCTAATGTCAGCAGCCACATTTCTACAGAAGGATTTTTTTCAATAAACTTCCATGAATGATCAGGGTTTCTTGAAACCCTTGAAAACTCTGTGGATATAATAGCACTTTGCACTAATCTGGTGGATGGATAACGTAAAGAACAACAGATTAAAAACAACAAATATCTTGCTTATACTGTCGGTTAACATGCATTTAATTGCAATTAATTGAAAGACTTCACACACATCTTTACCAGCCAACAATCTGCTTCTATCTACCCACAAACAAAACATAAAAGAAAATCAAGCGACGCATAACTAGTTCATCCAGCGTAGCCAAACTGACGGCTCGGCGCAACCTGTTTTCCTCCCAGGTATTTTCAGTGCTTGCCCAGGTACGGCCTGTTTGCTCCCGTCCACAAGGTGACGCGGATCGGCTTCCCCTGCACCACACCCACCAAGGTGAAGAACTTCCTCAGGAGTTCCACTTTCAAGAGGAGTCCAAGCGCGTCCTCCATCAGCTCCCTCAGCTCGGCAACCTCCTCCATCAGCGGCAAACCCAGCCGGGCGGGACTGGTAACATTCACGCAGATATTGAAGCAGAATTACAAACCTGCGGTGCAAAAACACAAAATCTTACAGAGCATTTTTGGTCTAGATTCCAGTGCAAATGTCTTAGTTTATTTACAAAGTAAGTTTACTTACTTACAAGTAACTTTTCAGCAAGAAATAAGAGCTTGTTTTAAGTCAGTAATTTCTTAATATTGATAAAAAAAGTTCTAGTTTCATTAGCAGATTATTTCACTCCTAAAACATTTTTCCCATGTTATGAAATAAATAATCTGCCTGGTACTTTTTCATCTATATTAAGAAATTATTGACTTAAAACAAGCACATATATTTTTCTGAAAAGTTTCTTGTAAGTTAGTTTTGTCTTATTTCAAGCTTAACATATTTTCATTATAAACTAGATCAAAAATACTTTGTAAGATTATGTTTTTGCAGTGCACTGTAGAACTTCATGTCCACCATGTGTCGTAGCTGAATGTTAAATGGAACGTAGTTCAAATGTCTGGTATTTAAAACAAAAAGGTGTAAAGGCGTTATCTGACTAACTAAAACGTTAATAGATACCACTTTCTTGTTCAAGCTTGCAAAAATATGCACAGAGTAATGGTTTTAATTGGGCCTGTGCAACAGTTATTTCCCTTTATTTATCTAAAGAAATAAATAAAAACTTTGTTCAGTTCACTTTACAAATGTCTACGGATTCACAAAACGAAGCGTGTTTGGGTTGTCTTCCAGCTGACAGAAACATCTGTGCGGTACGCTCGCAAGATTTCCAGCACCACGGCGCTGCAAGAGGCGCTGAAGGAGAAGCAGCAGCACATTGAACAGCTGCTGGCAGAGAGGGACCTGGAGAGGTGCGAGGTCGCCAAGGCAACCAGCCGCGCCGGAGAGGTGGTGCAGGAGCTGGCTATGCTGAGGAAAGGGCGGGATCAGGTGAGCTCGCTGCACTTGATCAAAAGAATTTCCAGAAAACCTGAAAAATAAACGCATGACTTAAATAAATAGCTTCAATGCTTTTCTTGCCTGTTTACTATGCTCGGTAATGCAGCCTTTAACCGGGGGGCTATTAAAGCAAGCAGCATCCATTATGTTTATTTCCTGAGGTGTTCTATGTAATTAGCTGTGTGGGAAAAGAAAAATTCTGAGCACTCTTACTAAAGAACAAACATTAACAAAAAATAATTGCAGATTTTATTCTAAAAACATATTGAGCTGAATATAAATACTGAAAATATTTACCTGACAGTAAAAATAAGGATATCTTAATCCAATTTTATCTATTTATTCTCAAAGAATACACAGTTCTTTGTAAAAGTTTTCTAATGCCTTAATTTTTTTCATATTGAAAACCTCTAACTTCACTGGATTGTACTGGAATTTTATGTGACAAGGAAAAGTAAGCCCAAAAGTTTTGTTAGATGTGCATATGTAATCATCCCTCTTTATCCCTAAATAGCTAAAGAGGGATACCAGACTAATTACCATCATAACTCCAAATTATTGGTTACTTTAATGCAAACTAGAATAAATATTTTATCTGTCAAAATCCTAAAGTGAAAATAAAAATGGCTCAAAGTAAACCACAAATACTCATCATCTCATAGCAGTTTTAAATATTGCCTTTAAATCGAACTATCAGTTATCTGGTTCTAACTGTAGACACCAACCAGTGCAGCTCTGAATACCGATTCTCTAGAATTTGCTTATTATTTCCTTGGTTTTGCTCGTGTTATTAAGCACCGGGTCATTGCCTTTGCACCTGATTTGTGTTGGACTTCCTCGCAACACTCATCCATCCATTTTCTTACATCCTTGTCCCTAGTGGGGTCGGGAGGTGCTGGTCCCTCTCCAGCTAACGATCCGGGCGAGAGGTGCAACACAGATAGAGACAGGACAAACAACCATGCACTTACGCACTCACACCTAGGGAGAATTTAGAAAGACCAATTAACCTGACAGTTAAAATCACAATGAATGAATCCCACTACTGTGGCATCATGTGATTCATGTAAGGATCAGATCTTTCTAACTTTTTCGGATTTACACTCGAGGATAGCTGGCGTTTTGTCTCTATTCCAAAAGTTTTACTGTACAAAAAAAAAAAAAAAAACTTAAATAAAATACAGTCCACATTTAGCATGGCTCAGTCACAATTCATTGTCTCTATTCCAATGTATTCCTCTCGGTGTGCTCTGTTCAATATCTGGCGTTCTTCCAGCTTATCGTGTATTTTACAGTACGCACTGGAGATGGAGGCCAAGCTGGATCAGTTGCGTTCTATGGTGGAGGCCGCTGATCGAGACAAGGTGGAGCTACTCAACCAACTAGAGGAGGAGAAGAGGTGGGTCCTTCTTTCTTCGTCACATTACTATAGCTGTTTATGTATGTTAATCCACGATGTTGAATCCACAGCAGCAACAAGTATTCAGTTTGCCAAACTCATCAAAGCAAAGTCTTTTCTCAGTGTTTGTTATCCTGTGATTAAAATGTTTTAACTCTTTAGCTTGTTGACTGTGCTACAGTTGGCCAGTGATTAAATTTAGAGCTCAGTCACATTTTAGTTTATGTAATAAATACAACTTAATGAGAAACGGCAGACCTGCAAGTTTTACTGTACAAAAAAAAAAAAACTTAAATAAAATACAGTCCACATTTAGCATGGCTCAGTCACAATTCATTGTCTCTATTCCAATGTATTC
>CAEGAD010054047.1:0-18510 GCA_903067055.1 Poeciliopsis paucimaculata
ATCTATCTATCTATCTATCTATCTATCTATCTATCTATCTATCTATCTATCTATCTATCTATCTATCTATCTATCATTCTTTATGTTCCTTCCTTCCTTCCTTCCTTGGACGTCCGTCCGTCCATCTATGCTTCTTCAAGGCTCCAGTGGCCCCTCAAAGTGTGAATAATATTCAGTAAGGAGTGACGCCTAAGTGGGAAAGCTTTTAGCACATTATCCACTGCCAATTGAACGGTAATCTCATTTGCCAGTGCAGGTCTCTTATTAAATATCTGCACCAGCAGATTTGCATTGAGGAGTCCCCTAATAGGTTTAGCTGCTTGGCCGCTCTTTGGCTCGCTGTTTGTGTGAGCCGCTGTTTCGCTGTGGGGACTAAAGGTGACTTTGAGGACACACACAGAAACAGGCAACACAGAGGTTACTGCTTTGGGAACAAGGTGCCAGGTACTCCTGGAAATAATCTCAGCTTGCATTGGACAGACAAACATTTACATGTTTTTGCGTCCCGGAGGGGAAAATCATGTGTTGGGTTTTCTTTTTATTAGTGACTAAAGACAGTGACGGTCAGATGTTAATGTATGTGATTCTGCATATTTTCAGTTTGATACCAATTAAATACAGGACCCATATCATCAATATCAATACAACATTGTAGTTTTTATTTAAGTTTGTCATGAAACTTCTGATCTTTAGGTGTTTTTATGGTTTTCCTTTAAATTATTTTGTTCAAATTTAAGATAGAATTTGGACAAAAGCTATCAATACCTACAAAAATGCTTTAATAACATATTAGCAAGATTTGAGTTCACTTTCCCAAAGTAATCCAGGCGCAAAAAATATTTGAGAACAAATTAAAAAACATGTTTTTTCTTGAGGTAGAGTTGAGGAACTGCAGTTCAATAGGATAAAATTTCAAAACGGGAATCTGAAACTCCTCCCTTGTGCAGATTATGTGATTAAAATATAAGCTAGTAAAAGGCGTTTTTAAACTAACCTGTGTGCTCTTTGTACACAGGAAATTCTGATGTTGATCTGATGCTGAGATTGTCTTGGTATCGATATTTAAGATCGGTGGTGCTGTCTTTTTAAATTAGAATTTTGCACTGAGATTTCTGTTTTACAACCCTACTAAAAAGTGACACTTGATTAACTGATGACTAATCATTGATGATGCGACGTTTGACAGATTATGGACTTTTCAAAATAAATAAACTAAGATGAGCATAGTAGCGCAACAATCTGCTGGTGCCTGCCACACAATTATAACTATTTCAAAAGAATTTTCCTCTGAATTTTCCAAAAACCTGCCAGCTGTTGAGAAAAGCAGCCCAACGTTCTACAACCCACCCAAAGCACACAATGGCTTTGAGTCTCTCAGCAACCAGTTTATAAATCTGGCCACTTTTTTTTTAATATATTGATCTTTATTTATTACAATACAGAGTTGTTTTGATAAAACAAAACCAAACAGAAATTACAACATGGCAACAATGCAAGCAATTAAAAAAATTGACTCATATAAGCTTTTGTTAGCTCATATAAGTGAAATGAGCGAATAGCAAGAGCAAGTTTTATCATATCTGGAATGGGAATCAATCAACGCCCTCTGAAAAATGAGACAACATAAAATATTCCAATAATGAACCACAATGAAATAGAAATATCTGGGAGATTTTATTGTTTTGTTTGTTTTTTCCACATTTCATCAAAATATCTAATTACTATCAGAAATAAACTAAATTTTGCACATGCTCAATTGTTATTCATGTAGTTTGGACTGTGAGTGTGCTGACTGTGTTTGTTTACATTTTTACTTGAATTGCAGATCCTAGGGTGTGGTCTGAGCAGCGGGTTGCCCAGACCACGCCCTGTTGTCAGACCACACCCTCTTTCCATTCTCCTAATCCATCACAGAGCAAAAAGGATCCAAGAGAAGATCTCCCAGATTTTTCAAAGCGTTGTTCCATCTGAGCCCTCAGATCTACGACAGAATCCTCCAAAGCTTCACTCCTGAGTCCTCTGAAGGATAAAAACCTTCAGAGTCCGATTTTTATCCTTCTGGACTTTATGATATTTTCTTTTTTATTTTCTTGTGCATGAAAGATGTGACACAAACCTCAAATATTGTAGACTTTGGCCTTTAGGAAACCAAACAGTGAACTACAGCAGTACATAAAAGAAAAAAAATAACTCATGAAAACAATATGCAGGTTAAATCAGATTGTTATACAGATATTTCTACCAAAAAATATTATATTTTTTGTGATTTATTATGCTAAGTCTAAATGTTCATGCAAAAACATGTAAAAAAACAAAACAAAACAATCTTGTTTTGACATGTTTGATAAGTATGAGCCCAAATGTGCATCAGAAGTATTTTTCTGAAACATTTGTCTAAAATCAAATCATCACAATGTTTTCACATAAATTTAAAATGTGTACAGTTTAGTTGCACAAATGATATTAAATGTACCCTTAAATATCTTTCAATTTACAAGAAATAATAAGAAAAAAATATTCAAATCATTTAACACGACTGAGATTTTTATTCTACAATTCAGTTTTTTCTTTGGTAACTTTCACTCAACAGTTTGACTTGATATATAAAAGAACTGAGAGCAAAGAAAATCTAAGGAAAGGTTAATACAGACTTTCTTTTATTTTGCAAGACATCAAAGGATTTTTCCTGCATATATTAGTCATTTCAATCTGTCATCAGCCTCTGCAGTCATAAAATTCTCACATTATTACTTCCAATCTCCCTCTCTTCTCTGTCTCTGCCGCCCTATCTGTCTTTGGCTTGAAAAAAAAAAAAGAGAGAGAGAGAAAGTCTGGCAGTAGCAGGTGATTTAATTGGCTGCTCGCTTTCAGGGCCGCCGTGAGACAGTGGGAGCGTGACGTGGAGCCAGAGGCAGCGATTGGAGGGCAGGCTGGAATAATAAGGGGAGGCTGGACCGGAGCAGACTGAAGCGTCCCAAAGAGCCGCCGGCCTCAGGTCTGACAAGCCCCAAGAGTCAGCCGTGCGTTCTTCCTTCACCATGAATCCAACAAGACCACATCGGCAGCAATAAAACCCTTTTCCTGTCTTTTTGAGTGCTGATTGTTAACCTGTTTGCGCCTGTAAACTCTGTGCGCAAGAAAGTCCTGACATCTGGGAGGAACTGCGCGTAATTTCCTCAATCTTTACTTCCTTCTGCCGCTTGGAGCCAAAAGCGGCCGGCATTTCTGGAGGTTTTCTGCTTTTATTTTACCAGAGGGGAATATTTTTGCCTTTTGACACACAGACATGGAGTACACGTCGTCCCCGAAGCCGCAGCTCTCATCCCGGGCCAATGCTTTCTCCATAGCCGCCCTGATGTCCAGCGGAAAGTCCAGCAAGGACAAGGAGGCGGAGGAGAACACCATCAAACCTCTGGGTAAGACAGATAGAAATCCAGCTGCATTGTTGGAAAAATTGTTTGAGTTTGTTGAGGAAAAATAATTACAGTAAGATTTTATACAATTAAGCACCAAAATGTGAGAAAAGTTGGTGCTGTTATTTTTATTTGCAATCCTGCAATTACAATCAACTACCTTAAGCTTTTAAGCTTTCCTGTTTATCCAAGACGACAATATTTACTGATGGAAAGTATAAAATAATAATTTTATTGACTGAAAATACACGGGCATTAAATACACTATTATATAATTTTGTGCGACAAAGGAGGGATATTTTTTCCTAAAAGTGATGTGTAGTTTTCACAGAAATCCTGCTTTTGTTCATTTATTTATTTTTTGTACTTAGTGGACTTACTTATTATAATATAATATAATATAATATAATATAATATAATATAATATAATATAATATAATATAATATAATATAATATAAATTTATATGATTGCTTTTCCAATTTTTGTTCAAACTGTGATATATTCTAAAATATAAAATGTAAATTATGAAGGATTACGTTTTTCTGTTTGTTCGTTTATTTGTTTTAATTTTGCAGATTGTACACGGTTTTATTTTTAGAGTATATTTATTATTGATACTTTCCTCATTTAAGAATGGTTTGTATCTCTTGTTCTTACAAAATCATTTTTAAATAATATTAGGACGATCCTCACGGTTACTCTCCATTTCTCTTTCATTTTTACGCATCATTTTTATGATCAAACCAGAGCAATTTGTGGAGAAATCCTCCTGCAACCAGCAGGCACTGGCCGACCTGTCATCCCTGGACGGGCACGGGGACTTCAGCGGGAGCGCGCCCGCGGTGTGCACGGAGCCCCTCATCCCCACCAATCCCGGCATCCCCAGCGAGGAGATGGCCAAAATCTCGTGCAGCCTGGAGACCAAAGAGCTGTGGGACAAATTCCACGAGCTCGGCACTGAAATGATCATCACCAAGTCTGGAAGGTAAACTGGACGCGCTGCTCTGGAATCACTCCGATCACATCAAATATCACAGAATTCAAAATAAAATGAGGAAAAGTAGAATAATGACATAAATGTTTGTTTTTATATAAAAACAAAAATGCATGCGACTTTTTTTTCTGAAACCGCGGAGGAATAAAAAGCACATGTTATCACGCTTACATGTTATCACAAATTGCCATTTTATTGGGCCACACACAAGTTTAGTGTGTGTGACCCAATGCAAAATTTGTAATTAACAGTAAAAGTGCTTTCTCCAATTATGTTGCATTTGGAGGAAAAACGTCCTGAATTTTCTACATAATTCTTGATGCAACTGAAGGGATTTTTTTCCCTCTGCGCATATGCAACATCTTTAAATGTAAAATAATTCAAACAGCTGAAAAAATGTCACTAAATGGCACTACTGTTCATTCACAATTGGAATGTCTCGCCTTACAAGTGAATCTAACATAGTTTGATCTTAACAAAAGGTTTGGTTGTAATTTTTTCAGTCTTTCAAAAAAAAAAAAATCTGATTTCAGTTCTCTTACTGCTGTTGGTCCATATTTTTTGTTTTTCTTTGGTTTTTACTTTTACTGCCTTCTGTTTTAGGTTATTGGCTATTGTTTTTCTGGTGTTAGTATGTTCAATATTGTTTTTAAATCTTTTTACTTCCACCACTATTATACTGTTATTTGTGACTAAGTCAGAATAATAATAATAATAATAAAAAACTCATTTAATATTAATTTTGTATATTATTTTGTTTTAAATAATATTTTATATTATAAAGCGGGTTTTTTAAAATCTGTTGTTAGCTTTTTTCCCCAATAAATAAATAAATAAGATGTTACACACAGGCGGATGTTTCCTACCATCCGGGTCTCTTTTTCCGGAGTGGACCAGGATTCCAAGTACATCGTGCTGATGGATATTGTTCCGGTGGACAACAAGCGGTACCGCTACGCCTATCACCGTTCCTCCTGGCTGGTGGCCGGCAAAGCCGACCCCCCTCTGCCCGCCAGGTAAAGACTCCGACACACTCCATCTTTCCAGGTGTTTCCAGGATAATTTTTCGAATAACCCGCAAAATGAAGTCACGTTTTTAGCTCTTTAAAATTGGTGAAGATGTTAAGATTTAAACATTATTTAAGTTAGAGGCGAATTGTCAGTCTTCAGCAAGTCTCAGTGAAATATTTGATTGGGACGTCTGGAAACAATAATACTAATAATAGAATAATATTAATTTAACACGTGTTATCAATAATATTACCTAATTACAAGTATATAAACAAATTAAAGTTGTATTTTTGTGTTTTATTTGTTATGCATCAAGGACGATTATCTGTGTAGTCTGCATGCAACAACCACACTTTCGGTGCTTATACATTATTTGTTCAGAAGACCATTAGCACTTATTAATCTTCCATCTCTATTGGAAAAATAAACGCCGATCTATTTGTAATAAACATGTAATTACAGAGTTATATAAATTATTTCAGGCTCTGGATAATTATTCAGATTCTGGACACAGTCAGTTCTTTCTGAAAAAAAATGTCAATATTTTCCGAAGTTAGTGTACACCTGAAAGTAAAGAGTGATGTTCATAAATCGTGATGGTAATCGTGATAGAATAAATCAAATTCTGCAAATTTTAAAGAAAAAGTAAACATTATATCCTTTAAAAAGTACTTTCTTTCTCCACGCTCGAAGAAATGACAGGATTTAGTCAGAAGTTTTAAATGTTTGCTAAGTGCCAATTAGAGTCAATCAAGATCCGCGCGTTGATTGGTCGTGGCGGCTGCGCTTCGAACGCCTCTCCGCCAATCAGATGTGAGATGTCGTGCTTTCCTCTGGCAGGTTGTATGTCCACCCGGACTCTCCGTTCACCGGAGAGCAGCTGATGAAGCAGATGGTTTCCTTCGAGAAGGTCAAACTGACGAACAACGAGCTGGACCAGCACGGACATGTGAGAGCAACTTTTATTGTCCTCCCAAAATTACAACAAACAGGTTTTTATGGAGTGGTAAAAATAATTAAAATTGCAAACACCACCTGACTCAGGTCTTACCGTTCAGACAAAACCATACAGATTGTTCCTAGGATGCACAAGGCACACAGCTAAAACCAGGAGTCATTCATGTCCAACAAAAACAGAAAAATATTTTTTTTACTACGTTTTATTTGATCATTCTGTCTTAATTTTTATATATTACTGATTAAAAACCTTAAAGTAAAATAATATATAAAAAAATAAATCTACCAGGTTTAAGACATTTATGGCAGCGCAAATTAAGTCCATGCAACAATTAATTCATTTTGTTAATTTTAAGCTGTAGGATGTGATCTTTGAATCTGATATGATTATTTCATTTATTCCTTTTGATGAGATTTCAGTGTTTTGCTTTTTTGTTGACTGTTTGCAGTTATGGCCTGAATTAGTGGATAAATAAGATCAGGCTGAGAACAAAATAATTTTTTTCTCTGCCCAGCTCTTTCCATTCTTTGTCTTCATATTATATTTTTCTCTTATTTTACCAGACAGGCCAGGAGTCTACAGCTCCAGAGCTCTGAGTATGTCTCTGGACCTTGCTCAAAGACTCCCAATTAATCTAAATCTGATTTTAAAAAATGATAAAGATCCAGTCAATATTCCAGAATAAATATATAATAATGAATGAGTTGAGTTTCAGTGGAATAGTGGCTCTAAATAGCAGAATGGCCCTAAAAATACCAAAAATACTGTTTGTCATTAGGTTGGAAATATGTGAATGAGTTTTATGAGGATAAATATGGGTTTGCAAACCCTTAATTTGACAATTTTGTCCAACACTTTACTGACTACAGATAATGTTTTAAGAAACCATATAATCAGAGTGTGCTTCTTTGTCAAAGGTTCAAATTTCCTCTATTTGGGAAACTTTAATTCAAATTGAAAGAAAATTGAGAATAAACAGAAAATTAACCAGCATCTTTACTGGGTTTCATTTTAATTTCTGAAATCATCTTCTTATGAGAACAATCATGTTTTAATCATATTACTACTGGGTTTATGCTGAGCTGTAGTTTTATTCCTGTCATTTTTCTTTATTATGTCTGTATACTTGTGTCAGCATTAAGAGACCAAAGCCTTTCAGTTTGTCTGTTGTCCTGAGGAACAACAACAAATTAGCACAGAAGGCTGCATCTGTTAAGGACCTGGAGGTCGTCCAGTTAGTGTTGGTGGGACTGATTTACAGTGTAAACAGTAACGAAGGGTAATGTCCGGTGGTCCAACATGTGAGGCTGACTGATAGGCAATGTCAGGAACAGTCAACTCCAACCTCTCTGATGAAAAATAAGAAAACAAAATTATGAAGTTTTGAGTTTATTCTGTTGTTTGCAGTTTCAAAAAACCCTTCTTTTTATTGCATCTTATTTTTCCTCTCTTTGCAGATCATCCTGAACTCTATGCACAAGTACCAGCCACGAGTTCACATCATTAAGAAGAAGGACCACACCGCTTCGTTGCTCAACCTCAAATCGGAAGAGTTTCGCACCTTTGTGTTCGTTGAGACGGTCTTCACCGCCGTCACAGCCTATCAGAACCAGCTGGTGAGTAAATTAAGTCAAATCACGACTTTGTGTCTCTGCTTGTCGTCTTTTATCTGCGCTGGACATTCAGGCGCGTTTGAGTTCCATCACAGAAACCTTATCAGGACAGGAGTTATGTATAAACTGAGATCAAAAGTGTGATAAAGTGATAATCATAAATCAATATTTATTACTCTGCTGTAATCTCAACATTATGTGACACACAAAGTCACAATGAAGGAAGATGACGGACATCAAACATACCAAACAAAATATCGAGATGTTGCCAACTTTGTGTCCTGAAACATAATTTGTTTTTGGAAGAATCATTAAAGTCTTACAGCAGCATGAAGGTCCTGATTTTGCATCCCATCCTGGAATTTCTCTGCATGGAGTTTGCATGTTCCATGAGCACGCATGGGTTCTCTCTGGGTACTCCAGATTCCTCCCACAGTCCAAACACCAGACTGTTAGGTTAATTTGTCTCGCTAAATCATCCTCAAGTGTGTGTGTCTGTGTGATTGTCTTGTGTTCATATCTGTTGGCAGTGAAAGACTTATATGTGGCGCCCCCTTTTGAGCAGTTTGGGGTACTTGTCCTTAAAATTACCAGGCTTAAGATTTGTGTCTCCTCAGTTTATCAAGTGAAAATAATATTTGGAACCACAATAAAGTATGACAACATACTTTAAAAGAATTTATCAATTTGAGTTTATTCTGTTGTTTGCACTATAAAAATTTGCTTTTCATTGTGTCTTATTTTTTGCTGTCCTTGCGCTTTGCAGATTATCCTGAACTCAATGTTTCCATTGAAGTATGAAAGCACACTTTAATGTGTCTATAATCTACAGTTTTTATTTTATTAAAGCGTGTTTTGTAAAATATCCTTAATTTTATGAATAAAACTAGCATTATTCTGAGCAAAAAAGGGTTTAATTATATGCTATATGATGTAAAAAGGTTTTATAAAATAGAAGCCAGGACAAGTGACTTTTATTTATTATTACTATTATTTATTTATTTATTTACAAAGAATTGTGTCCATTAAACATATTTTTAAGTTAAAGAATAACTTATTTTACAGCAAGAATATATACCAATCACTGATTTTTAGAAATTACTGCCAAATATTGACTCTAGAGTTAATAATGCGGCACTAAAAAAATTAAGTTTAGACACAAAATTACCTAATTAATTAACTTTAATTAAGGAAGAATTGATTTGATCCTTCACAAAAGAGAGAAAAGTTTTTTGGAGCAGAGACGTGTCTAACTTGTTTTTCTCTGGTGTGTGTTTTTCCCAGATAACCAAGCTGAAGATCGACAGCAACCCGTTCGCCAAAGGTTTCAGGGATTCGTCGCGGCTGACGGACATGGAGAGGTACAGGGGATTCTGGGCCCAGCACTGTTTGTTGGCCTCTGATAAAACACGCAATATTTTATTCATCCGGATCTTTCTGATTTCCTTTACATCTTCCTCTTTACTGTGTTCCTTCACTTCACTCTTCTTCTAAATATTTAAAGTATCACCTTCCTCTAGTGTTTTTTCATGCTGATCATCCAAGTTCATACCATATTTTAACTTCCCCTAATCCATGTTCGCTTCGTTGTTGAGGATTTTTGTTCTTCTTATTCAGTGATTTATTTATTCAGTTTCGTTTTCCATTTCTTTTTCATAATTGTAACCGCTCTTTTCTCCTTTTGCCATTTGTGATTTTTTTCTCCCGTCTTTTCCTCATCAAGATCTTCGTTCTTCTTTTCTTACAGCTCGTAATAACCTCCTTTGACAGATGGGTCGTTTTCTTACCTTTTTATTTTTAGTCATATCATAAAATTAAATGAAACAAAGAATTTTTATTTGATTTATATACTTATTTACCAGAAACAATGCAGCCAAACATAGCAGAGATAGAGTGCATATAATGATTTCCATAAAAGAAATATGGCAATTTAATAATTCAAAGCTAAAGTCCCTGGCTGGATTTGTAAAAATAAATAAGCATTCACATACAAGCACAGTAAAACCATATCAACAATAAAAAAGGCCTACATCTTGTGGAAATGTACACAAGTGGATTTACACAAATAAAAAAAAGTTTGAGCTAATTAAAAGTGTGTAAAGTGTTAAAAGTGGGTGTAATCTACTTTAAAATGAGAATATTGGCTGGCTAAACGTTGTTATTAACAGATCTCTTAGTGACTCTTCTGCCTCTGAATGAAACCACAGAAGGGTTCTACTGCAGACATTTTATATTTTTAAAGATTAAACATAAGAATACAAAAAGAAATCAATTAAACATTGAAATATTAATAACTTATCTTTTCTAATACATGACAATGATGCCAGTAAATTACAGATAAGAAGCAACAGCAATGATGCTTCTTATTGATGAGGTTAATCCTTTGATTGTATATTGGACTTTGTTATTGGATGGACCACTTATCCACATTCTTCTGAAATGAGGAACGATCACATTTAAAGTAAAACCACTTAGTATGGTAGGTAGCTAACTTTTAAAACTTATTTGTTAGATATAATTTACATCAATCACAGACAAATGTGAGTTTTAGTGCCTTGGAAATTTAACTGCTAACTTTAAATGTGTTGCTTGTTAAGTTCTTAATTTAAAAATACCTGAAAAATGTATTTTTAAAATCAAGTAATATTTTATTTTAAATGAAGCATTGCTAAACAAATAGCAGCAGGTTGGTCTGGTGTCTTAGCACATTACTGCATATTCTGCATAAAGTTGATATGTCACTGTTAAAATAAGAAACATAAGGTGAGTTAATAATTCATAAAATAGGTCACTTTTAAAATAAACTTTTCATCTGTTTCTCAACTCAAATTTCTACATTCTTTAAGTTTGTGCCACTGAAAGGCTTTTTAGTCAAAACATTGTTTTGTCCATCTTCACATTTTCTTCTGCATGTTGTCATCTTCCTTTGCTACTTTTTTCTCCCCTAGTTTTAGTTTTTATCCCAACAATATAATGCACAGAATTCCAAGAACGTGAGTTTCAGACAAACGCAGAGACTAAGAACCGCCGTGCCTCTGCAGATTTCAGCAGACGCTGCCAAAACACAAACTTCTCGTAATTCCCGATTCCGGCACTGTGGCCAAAATCAGCTGACAAAATCAAGCCATCTGGCCATTTCCCTCAATCAAAGATCCCAAACAGAGACCGCCGAACGCATCCAGACGACCCTTCCTCCCCCTTGTACTTCTCTGTCTTTCTCTTTGTGAGGGCTGTGAATTAGACCTGATCAATTGGTCTTCGGGAGCTGCAGAAATCACATTAGTCTGGAGTCGGCCACTGCACTAAAACACACTGTAATTCAATTGGCTACAGTGACTGATTTAAACCAGTATGCCCCACCTCCCCCCCACTGCCATGCACTGTGGGAGTTTGCTTTGGCTTCTGCGCCGCGGGGGCCCAACACTGATAAAAACACACACATTTGTACTCCTCTGCTGACAGATATTGCACTTTCCTAACCTAATTGGAGGGTTTTGGGCTCCAGAGGGGTGGGGCTGAGGAGGGATGCTGCTAATGTGGACGCATTGGTCTGATGATGCACACACATGAACACACATCGCCTCCCCCAACAATATCTGTCACTGTGGTTTAGAAGTGCTCCCTGACAAGTCTCAAATGAGCTAATGCAGTTTGTGGGAGTGGGAACACATACATGACACACATGTGGCTGAATCCACACACACCAGCTGAAAAACAAAGTAGATACACAACCTAAACACACTCACAGCAGCACAAGAGCTGATTTTACATTTCACTGGAAAAATATTCAGACCTGTTGAGCTTTTTCATAAACTGCAAAAACACAAAATATTACTAGTAGTTTTGCTCCGGGTTCTAGTGAAAAAATGTTAGTACACTGGAAAATAAGACAAAACTAACTTGCAAATAACTTTTCAGCAAGACATAGGCACTTATTTTAAGTCAGTACATCTTTAATATTGTTTAAAACTGTCAGATTTCGGACCATCAATAATTTCCCCCAGAAGTTAATTTTTTTCTAGCAAATTTTTTACTTTTAAAACTTATCTTTTTAAGGTTGTCATGGAAAATGTATCATACAATTGTGGCAGGAATTAAAATCTTTTCCATTGCGTTTATGTATTTTATGTAGTAAAAGCAAGGGTCAGTTTGTGCTGAAATCAACCTCTGGTGCAACTCTGACTTAGTAATCTAGCACTGAGTGTAAGCTACACATGTCACTGCTGGTGCAATGGTAAAACAAAAGAAACAAAGAGATTTACTTTGGGGCTCTCTCTTTGGCTTTTGCTGCAGGGAAAGTGTTGAGAATCTGATCCACAAGCACTCATACGCCCGATCACCAATCAGAACCTACGCTGGCGACGAGGAGAACCTGAGCGAGGACGGACACACCACACACACCAGAGGTGAGCGCTCTGAAAAGTTAGTTATTTTCAGTTCACTGAATGAATTGAGTTATATATATATATGTATATATATATATATATATGGTCACCACTGCATGTGCAACAGAGTGAATACTGGAAAAGACAAAAGAAAGTGTTTTGTTTCAGAAAGCACTTCCTGCATTCTTGTTGGTTGTGCGGCAGGCTACACTTCGACTTTTCAAAGACATACTGATGTATGATTGCAGTTTTCCCATGAAAGTGTAAACATTGGGTTTGGGAGTAGTTTTCAGCAGCAGCTTATTTGGGTTTAAAGTGACAAGAGACCAGAAAACACCTCAGTCTGAAAGGTTTTGTGTAGCTCATAAACAGATCCTAACGTGTCTAAGGAAGCATAATAGTTTACCTTTAACTAATCTGATCAGCCCGGTGATTATCTCTATCTTTTCCTAATGTAGGATCAGCGTTTACGGCCTCAGACAACCTCTCCCTGAGCTCCTGGGTTACCACAACCTCAGGCTTCTCGGGTTTCCAGCATCCTCAGACCCTGTCAGCCATGGGCACTGGAACCGCTTCCCTACCCCACCCCATCCAGGGATCCCTGCCCCCGTACAGCCGGCTAGGCATGCCGCTGACACCCAGCGCTCTGGCTGGAACCATGCAGGGCAGCGGGCCGTCCTTCCCTTCCTTCCACATGCCCCGCTACCACCACTACTTCCAGCAGGGGCCCTACGCTGCCATCCAGGGACTCCGCCACTCCTCTACAGTCATGACGCCCTTCGTATGACTTCACAGAGCAGAGGGCCAGAACTCAGTCTGACCTTTGAAAGGGTGCAGACCATTAATCCTCATCACTCCTCATCTGGCTTGCACCTGTCCCTTTGGTTGTAAATAATTCACCTGCAGCGAGTGGGGTGCCATGAAGAGGAACCTGCACGCTGAGCTGAGGCAGACTGTGCTCCTCTCTCAGGATCTGACTCCTAAGAACAGCTCGGATGTAGAAAAAGACTGACGACTTCATTGCAAAGCAAATGCAAGACAAAAATAAGTGCATGCATGTTTTGTTTCAGCCCTCGAATACAAAGTACACTTTCTACATGTTTTTAGAATGGCAGCAAAACCCCGCAGGGTGCGATTCCTGAAAGTGACAGTGGGTGGGTGGATGGAACGAGCAGCCATCTTGGCTCCTCTGTGTTAGGAGAGTCAGCCATATGTACAGTTCAGAATAACATCACACTCTGGGATCCACTTACTCAGAGGTTTCTCTCTGTAAATGACATAAAAAAAAGAATCATAGAACGCATGCTGACTGCAGTAGACACACACTTTGCTTAACTTTGTATGTTTTAACATGGAATGAAGGACTTCACGTGTAAAAGAGCGAAATGTTTTTGTTTTAAAGGCCTCGTCAAGCAGGAATTACAACATGCTTTTAACCAAGGCTATGAGAGCAGACTGCATCATCAAAGCTGGAGTGCAGCAACTTATTATTTTCCCAAGCGTTATATTTTAGACATAAAACACATCATCTGGCGAAGAACGAGAACAATTTGTCAAAACTGTTTTTATTTTCAGGTCAAAATGGTTCAAAATCATTTCAAGGAGATTCCAGAGAAACTGCAGATGTTTGAGTTTTCTCCCACTATTTGGAGGATAATCTGAGTTGTTGCTACACTGCTGGTCAGCTGGCTAAAGGATGGCTACCATATATCTCAGCCATGCTTATAAGAAAGGAAATAAAAATGAAGCGTCACCCACCACACTTATTAAGCTAATGCTGTTTTAAACCACTTAGCAACAAACTGCAGGCTCTACACAAGCAAATAGCAAAACTAATTACATTTTTAATTTTTCATAAATACAGTGAAATTGTAATAGGTCATCATACCATGAGAATCGCGCTCTGGCTCATGTCTACATCACACCATTATCATGAAATGTAATTAATGATGGCAACAAAGCTGAATCTCACACCTTATTTCAAAAACTTTCCTCAACAACAGAGCTGAGAAAGAATACAAGAACGAATTTCATCCTCCTTCGGTGCACTTGCAGAGCTTAGAGTCTAGGCCAAATGAATTAAATCATAAACGTAAATCGTATCTGATCTTAATGCTCCTACAGTCTTCTTAAGAAGGAAACATTTAAAAGTTGCTTCCAGGCAAGCAGTCAGAAGTAATAATAAAAACATACAAGAAGAAAAACAGCAACATCAACTGGTTGAAATGGACTCAATGTAAGAGTGGAGAGACCTAAATGACCCAATTTAATTGTTTAAATTGGCTCAAGCTTTACAGAGATTTGGCAAAGGTCTCTGCATCCTTCAGATGGAGTGTAGTAAACTAAGACTTCCTGTAGGTGATATGCAGCAGGCTGAGTTAATTCAACGTTTACACCTTGAAGTAATGACTCTGTGTCCCGATTTTAAAGCACAGGAAGAGGAGAAATGTGGAAGCATGAAGAGCTGACATGTAACTTGCTGTTTTGGTCATTTATTTTATAAAATTAGCAAATTTGTCCTGGTAATACACCAAAATATTCCTGAATATTTAGATTTTCAGTCCATGCAGGTTTTTGTTCACACTTGCAAAAGGCTGAAATAATGTGACAACAATTACCAATGTTGAATTAGTTTTCAGCTTTTTGTGAAAATAATGAAAGGTGTTACTTCTACCAATAATTTGTTGCTGCATGAAGATCAGATTATTCAGAAATGTTTCAAAAGAGCCAGGCAAACAAATGCTGCAAACAGGTTACAATAACCTGTGCAAACTTTTCACATCCACAAGCCGATTATGGACATTTGATTTGATCTTCTTGGTTTGCAGAGAACTTTCTTTTTCAAAGACATCTTAATCTGATGTCCAGTTTGAACTGAGTTTTCTTTTTTTTTTTTTCAGTGTACGCATAAATACCTTTTTTCAGTTTTTTGTAATTGAAGATAACCTTTTTTGTTTTTTCTTAATGTTTTGTCTGGCATAATCTGACCCCAATAAGTTTTTGTTTTACTGATTTTTAAGTGCAATATATTTATTTTGATCTGTGGAAGAATCTGTAATGTGCTGTATCACATTTAAAGTTATTTGTAAACCATGAGAAATATATATATATGAATCACAACCCAAACATTTCCTGTTTTTGTCGGGGGCGGGGGGGTTTGATCTTTTTTTTCCTAGATGAAAATAAAATAAAAATAATTAGGGAAGAAATGCTAGAGTATTTTGAAAAGTCAACTTAATGAAAACATTTCAATAAGGAAAGTTTCATAAGCGGAAACATAGATGGCACTGAAAATAATATATTGCAGTTTGTGATTGCATCCTGCAGTAATACCTTTTGGCTTGAATATTTGAAGAAATTAAAAGAAAAACCTGCAAAGCATCAGATTAAGAATTTTTTGGCATTTGATATATGAGCACAATTTAAGCTTCCACTACGTTTCAGTTCTGCTATTCAGGAATGTCTTTTAGTGTAAAAAGCAAAAAAGACAAATGAAATAAAAATTCCTTAAAAAATGCAAAATTATGATCTTAACCCTGAAGTACAATGTTAATTATAAGAAGTAATAATTTGTCAAAATAAAGAGTAAAATGGTGGGGTAATTACATAAAATCCATTAATATTAATGGCAATTAAATCTCATCTATGCTTCATAAATATGTTAGAATAATGAGTCTTGTGTAACTTAATATTCAATAAATGACCATATGAAATATACCCAGATGACAATTAAGTGGCATCTTGTCAACAGACAGAAATCAACAAATAAAGTTTATTTTTCTTGCAGAGTTCTTTAATTGGTGTGCCTTTAAATATATTTTGTAATGAGAAAGCTTTTACATCATCTTTTTGAGTTATGATGCAAAGCACAATTGTGGGTCTACCTCTTAATGGCTCTAAAAATAAAGGTCTAGTCAAAGTATGGATAGAAATCTAATTGGCATAAACGTATAGAGGATGCATTCCTACAAATATCTATAAAAAACATCTATACTTTCGGACACCCAGACTTTCTGATTTATGTGTTCATTTTAGGTCCATTTTGATGTCTAAATTAGAAGAGAGCATTTTAAATGGCATCATTTAGGCATTTGCCATTTATCAGTAGCATTTTAACTCAAAAGTCCCTCAGAATTATATAATTTGTTAGTTTTGGTGCCATGAATATTATTTCATCACACTATTTTTGTTTTTCATGCTCATCCATATCCACATTCCATACTTTTCCACTTTTCAAGAGCTGTTGATTAGCCTCTTGGTCTGACTTAAAAAAGCAATAAACCCAAATTAATTTCTAATAAGGTTGTTCATATATATATAAACATTAAGTGGAAACTCAACACCAAAGCCATAACGCTACACTTGTGAAAGTAAATAATACAAAAACTTCACTCCATCCATTCTCCGATCTGGCTGTAGAGATACTGAAGATTAGATATTAGTTACTCCCAGGAGAGGTCTCTCCGTTCACACCTAAAGATAAGATAGAGATGTGGAAAACACCAAAAGCACAGGGAGAGTGCACAAAAACATTTAAATGATCAACTTTCTGGCTTCGAAGCAACACTTCTAACAGCCTGATCCAAGGTGTAGGCCTCTGCTTATCACAAGAGACAAAAACACATGACCTGAAAAACCAAACAAAAGATTAAGTGCCACAGCTTGATAAATATGCCTGTATGTGCATTATTGACTTCAGGGCAAACTCTCATACATATAAACACACACGGATCAGTCTATCACCAGAGCCATCAGCCGCCACCGCAGACGAACTGACGGATCGATGGCGGGACGTTAGTCACCGTTTCACCAGGAAGAAGCCACTACTTCTGCCCTGATAAGAATCGGTTACATCCTTCGAAAATAAATAAATAAACAAATAAATAACATCCAGTGTGGCTCTGATTGGATTAAAGGGAGAAGGGAAGGGCAAGACAAGCCACCATGAGGTATGGCCAAGCAAATTGGAGCCAACAGTTGGGCCAGAGAGTCCATTTTGGGGTATAATCTACACAGTGAGGAGCATGAGCTGAATCTAATGTCATTTCCATCAATTTTGCATTTTAGCCCTTTTTTCCCCTTCCCTAAGGCTTTTAGCGGTCATTTGAATCATCTGGAGGAGGACGGCCGGCAAGCATTACAACGTCAGAGACGACATTTAGCGCAGCGACAAAGTAAGAGGTGGTTCTTTATTGTGTGGTGACTGGCTGCAGTATTGTATATCCGCCGCTGCCCCATCTTGGAAATGGCTAACAATATGCTAATAGGTTAAGAGCACCAAATAGTCCCAGACAAGCCACTTAATGGATGTTTTATCTGCAGGTCAGGAGTCTCATCAGCTGCCATCTCTCCTGACAAGATGTGCCAAGTCAAATTTAGCGATAAAGTGCTTTTAACAAACAGGCCACAAACTCCTTGGGGCAGGACAAAGGACACAGACACGGAAATGTTTGTGGTGAAACGTGAAACCTGTAGGCAAACAATGGAAAATTGTTTGAGGGGAGATTCACATTGAAAGCAAAATGATCCGAGGACAAACAGAGATGACAAGGCTTCCTGTCGGAGCTCAAGCTAATTTAACTTCATTTACTAAACTGGTCCCATTTCAAATGGGACGATTTTTGCCAAATTTAGTTTGACGTTGAGACCAAAGCAGAATTTCCTCTTACATTATTACAATTTGAATTTAGCAAAGTAAAAGTGAGCAATATCCTTGACATGAATATTTAAGTCTACTGCCTTTACTCATATAAGACTTGGAAGTTTAATAAAATGTTAACAATTTTCATCATATCCCCAAATAAAATTAAATTGACAGCAGGTATATCACTGAAAGCATCAAGTTTGGGAACTCTGATCTTGTGTCTCTAAAACAAATAAAACGTGGAAAATGTTGCTCATTGCTTTTTTTAAGCAAATAAAACTTTATAAATTTAAAATCTTTCAAAATGGTGGTGCATGCACATATAAACATATAAGGGCTGGGTGATAGGAATTTGATCAAGATACTTTGTTTAACTAGAAATACTTAATACTTCTTTGCAGTCTTTGTTAAGTGAATATATATATATATATATATATATATATATATATATATATATATATATATATATATATATATAATAGACAACCTC
>CAEGAD010054066.1:0-26469 GCA_903067055.1 Poeciliopsis paucimaculata
AGATAATCTAATGCTTGAGGCCTTGTTTTTGTTGTATATTGTGATTTGTCCCTGACTCTGCAACTGTGTGATGAACTTTTCAACCCCTCCCTTTTGAATTGTAGAGTCACTATGTGATAGGGATTCCTGAAAGCAATAAAAAGAGAGGAGCAGGCAAATGTGGTTTCAGAGCGGTAGGAGATTTGTAACTGAAAGCACATCTCTGTCTGTTCTCCTCGCGAGTAAGAAAAGAATCTAACTCTCTTGTCTTTCCTGTATTTGTTTAATCTGTGTTTTAATAGGTGTTAACCCTGACAAGCAGTCAGAGTGTGACCAATATATAATTGTAAATTTACAGTACTAAGCTTTCTTTGAAATACCTTGTTGAACCTGACTCTATTGCACAAAAACCTAAACCTAAACTTGGAATTTCAAAGTCTTGTTTTGCAATAACAGAATCAACAAAATAATCTGTTTACCTGAAAAAAGAAAAATGGGCTGAATTGCCATTATGACCAATTTTGCTTAATGTTTTTAGTTTGGATTATACATAAATTTCTATGTTTTGTACATTGTCTTTTAAATTTGTAGCTCTTTAAAATCTGCGTGCTTAATTTAGAACTTGATTGCCTGCAGAAAATTATGTCATTTGTCCTACAAATGGAATGATTATCACAAATGAAAATTATCTTAGAGATTAGAGATTCAAAAAATGTGTGAATCATTATTAAGGCATTTGACAAACAGAAATCATGTTAGAAATATTAATTGACCTACCAGCAAAAGTTGTCTGATTTAATGTCTGATTTGTGTCGTTATATATAGTAAATATAAAGATCTGGCTTCATCTGAATCACAGGCCTTTCTCTTTTTTAAATCTCCTCACTCTTCTCATCAGGGAAAAAAACGGTATTATCGATTTCCTCATCCGCTTTTTACTTTACATAGAGCACTTGAGTTTTCACGACAATCTATGATGAAGAACTCAGCACTCGTCAGCTTTCCCTTTTAATTTCCTGTCAGGCCTCTCGCTCTAGATGAAAATATGAGTGGAGCGTTGATCTGGACCTCATCCCGACTAATGTGATGGTAGATGAATGAGTGGGAGCAGTAATCACAAAGTGGTAGACTGCACTGCACCCGCTGAAAGATGTAAATGCACCATTGTTCATTGTCTTAATGGTGCAGTTGATAGTCTGCATGGTTTGAGAGCTAAATAAAGAGAGGCATTTAACTGCTGAGTTGATGAAGCACTACCAAAGAGTCCACAGTGTGCTCATTATGGGGCTTCTCAAAGTGGACATTTGTGCCAACTCTTCCTCCCTTGCCTCCTCTTATTTGTCGGCGTCCCACAGGCGCTTGTTCTGTGGCGGCCTGTGGCGAAGGATCTGCAGCTGCCCAAATGTGTCTGAAGGTGTGAATATTGGGATCGATGCAACATGTGGATGCAAAGCTCAGCAGTCGCACTTCAAACCCTGCTGTGTTGTGGTGAGATTCTACTGTAGCAGTAAACAGCTCTGCAGGGAAGGGTTACCTCTTAGCCACATTTGTCAATTTTGGGTTGTTAGATTCCTACCAGCGAGTCCATAATGTTTCTTGATGGTTGGTGTTCTCTATTGGGAAAGATTCACAGTCAAAAACCTGTGGCCTCCTGTTTATTTAATTAAGCAGCTATATAGCGAGAGCCTCCTGCAGTTTTGTGTAACCCTGAGGAAACTAATACACATCCACCAGTTGAGTGTCGAAAGAGTGAAAATTTAATTTGACTGCTGAAGTATCAGCTCTCACTGATAGTTTTGAGAAAAAAAAGTCTTTTGTCAAAAATGTAAACTATTTTGAATCTTTGTCAGTTACTAATCATTGCTTTTAACAAACACTGTGTGACTCAATTAGCAGTATCTACGTAAATTTAACATAAAGCTACGTAATTGAAACATTTTATTATATTTTAGTATCATTAATGCATGAAGTTAATCAGAGTTTCAATGGCCTTCTAAATTATCTTGTGACTTTGTCTCCCAGAACATTTTATCGATAGTGGCAGAGTAGTCAGACAGTAAAGCGGGTTGTGAAAGAAAGAAAGAGAAGATAAGGAGTCAAAGGTCAACAAGCCGGAACTTGAACCAGTGACAGGACAAAGCCCTCTGTTTGTGGGTCATGCACTTTACCCCTGCACCATCGGAGTGCCCTGTTTCCCTGAAATTTCTATATGACATGCCTCAGAGGTAAATTTCCTTCAGCTCCTGGTCACAAGACTGACCTATATTTGCCTTGCCACTGTGCACTGTGAACTGAATAGTTAGAGAACTGGATCAAAGCCTGGCATCTTGAGGTCACTAAGTGTCTATAGCAACCGTTAGATGTTATCCAGAGGGAAACCATTTTTGGAAAATCTTTTCTATCCTACCATCACAAACAGAGAGATGTAGAGTTTGCTGAATTATCTGGGTTCAACTGGCAATGAGACTAACATCAAGCTTTTCAGAAAGAAAAGTCCACAGTTTCTCTTCCAAAGGCCCTGGGGAACTTATTCCATTTCCCGCTAGACCTAAATACAACTATAAGAAAAAAAAAAATCTGTGGGCTGAGCTAAAGAGAAGAAAACCTCAGAGCTGACTCAGGGTTGTGGACAATCTACAGAAATTGTTCAAAGAATAATGGTCAAAAATACCACTTTCTATAAACTCCAAGTACGTGAACCATTATAAATGAAGGTTATATGATGACCTGCTGCATAGATTGCACAAAGTATTTATGGAAGGGGTCCAAATAAATGTGCCCAACGCAGTAACCTTTGCAGAAATGCATCTAAGACAGAAAAGAGAAAAATCTCAGAATAAGTTACAGGTATGATATTTGAACCAGCACTGAAATACAAACTGGCTGAACTGGCTGCTAAAAACTGCCAAAGGCTGAATTGTGGGTATTGTGTCAGCAAGACGAGTAGAGCTGATAAATTACGTTAAACATACAACTTTCACAGGTCCTGTCTGAACAATGCTTCGTATTTAGAGAACGGAGTCTGAGTTCCTGAAGACATGCACATCTGTCTACAATTACGCTATTGCACATAGAGTACATGGTCACACTGAAGGCTTTGTGATAGTCTCATAGTACTACTGGATGTACTGGATCATGACTGATGGTATGACATGGGATAGATGACATGATAAATGACTTGCCAAGACAGCTGAGTACTTTTGTTCGTAGTGTAACTAATTTCACCCTGGTGTTGTCTCCTTTTACCAGTTCAAGAAGATTACGGCCAGGGTCTTTCTAAAGGGTTCTGTGACCCAACAGCAGGTGGAAGCCCATTAACATAGTTTGGGGACCACCTGCAGTCCAAATGCTTGCCTCTCCTGTGCGATTTACTTGAGGGGCTTCACGCTGTGCTAATGCAGCATGCTGATAATCACAGTGATGGCTCATCAGGCACACCTGGACAGCCATCAGAGCCAGCCGGAAATCGTGTTCACATTCACGGCCATTAGTTTTATAGTCTCTGTACCCGGACAGCTCGAGTCTGCGCATGTGTGTGTGTGCGTGTGTGTATGTACCCATCTAGCGAACACGTTTGGGACAGAAGGAAATATTCATCGTGGCAGGGTGTGATTAGTCACGGTGGTAGGACGCTGCTTTTAGAGCGGAAATTCACTTTCCAGAAAGGGGTTTCAAATATCCCTTCTCTTCCCTGGCTAATTATCACTGCCCTGAAATCGCCACGGCAACACCAACATCTATTTTCTAGTGGGTAAACCTAATCAGGCCAGCAGCAATGGGAATGACCGGGGTTCAGCAGTAGATCGTAAGGTCAGTGGGGGTTGAGCGGACCAGGTGATTTCCAGGGTTGTTCAAGGGAGCCTTGGGAAGCGCAGTCTGGAGAATGTCTGAAGAAGGTCAAATAAACAAGTCGGTGAAGTTTAAATATGTGAAACTATACATTATTGCATCTACAGTGTCCCGCTACCATGAAAACATGTCAGTCAGACCATGATTTGACCAAGCTAACAGACGATAACGAATATCAATCACTCATGCAGGCTTACAGCTGCAGTGCACATGTAAAGTAAAGATTTCTGGGAAATAACATGCCCCGTATGAATCATTGAAAACTTTTTTCAACATATTTCCTGTACAAATTAAATGAGAATCATGGGGGACGAAGGGGAGCTGCAACCAGTTGTATGAGTGTGCATAACCTCTAACTAATACTTTCCTGTAGTACTTTCCTGACCCAATGTTTAATTCAGTTTCAGGACTCAGCCTTTTAGAAAAGCACATCTTAACATGAAAATATTTGCCCACTCTACATTCCCTACACTCACTCTGTTAGACTGCATGGACATCTGATAACCCTCTTCAAGTACTACAAGGGTTTGCTGAGTAATGTAGATAGGTCATTCCAAAATAACATTTTCTTGCATTTTCATCTAATAAAATATCATATTTTCTCTAATTATTAATTAGTGTCTCCTCTGTGCCATTGTGTTTATTTAATTATGTAGAATTGTTGGCTGGTGGCTAATGTCATTGTTCAAGGATATAATTTTGATACTTTGTGACCTGTTTGGCAAACTAAGACTTTAGTTAAAAGATGCACATGTGAAAACTCAAACTAGAAAAGCTGCACTTCGCTTCAGGTTGTTAGATTCGCTCGAATTGATGACAGGTATGAACTTATGGTGGAGGTGAAACAGTTTCAAAAGCATTTATCTCCATCTTATTTTCATATGTCGAAAACCTGCCTGAATAACAGAGTGAGTACAGCATGTAGATCCACTGTGCAAATAAAACCAGTATCCATAAACGGTGAAAGGCAAAATAAATAAATAAATAAATCACCTATATGGCTTCTGTAATAATCTTGTGCTGCATTTAAATGCCCACTTGAACAGCTCTGCAAACCCAACAGCATCACTTATCCCACACATGGCTGAACAAGCTAATGTCACACTGGTTGAAATGTAAATACATCATTAACGACCGAGTTTAGCGACTTTCACAAACATGGATAACAGCAACTATTAGAGTAATCTCCATCTGAATCCTGTGTCACTTCATCCTGTGTGACTGTTGAACATTTCTGTTTAACAGTCACAGGTCCCCACCTTCCCCTACTCATTTCCTTCCTTTTTTCCCCCTTGTGAATTATTTGATACTCTTCAGCTGGAGATGGGTGTGTCGGGAAGCGAAGGAGTGCACAAAGACTGATGAATGAGAGGTGTCTTTGGCTTTCAGTTCTGGAGAGTAGCTTTAATATGTCATCTGAGAGAAGGCCGGGGAGGTTCTGCTGGAGCAGGGTTGGAAAAAATGCGACGGATGGTGTGTGGCAGGGAGAGACCATTGGGCATGGGAAAGAGTGATGACCATGGAGGACATGAATCTTCTGCCTTGGGGTAACAAAAGCTTTTCCTTTTTTGTGCCCCTGTGACTACACAACGCTCACATTGCAGATTCATGCAGCACTAATGACTGCCTAATCTTCTCTGAGTATGTCTGCCTCAAAACAATGTTTTCAAGGTTTATGTGTGCATATATTTAAAAAAAATTAGCATGGATATAGCTGTGATGAATATTGCTATTCTGCTTGAGCGAGGATAGTGACTGCACAGTGACAAATCACAAAGAATCGTTGATGAGAGAAGACGGAGAGAAACGTCCAACAAAAACTATAGACTAACAATGGAAAATCTTAACCCAAAGGACTGCTAACATGGGAAATAGATAATTGTTTTCACCTTTACCAACTATAAGACGAAATTTGTTACAATGTGATGCACTTTATTATTTTTCATTTCCTCTTCTTTATACATTTATATTTTAAATGTCTCCTTGAGAGAAATGTGGAGTCAAAATCAAGTTTCTTGTTTGTGTGCACATACATGGCATGATGACTTGTGCTAAATTCTTTGCTGTTATATGAAAAGAACAGGCACTTTTAAGAAAAAGCTATAAATAAAAGTACAGCGGTATTTTTGCAACAAGTCTTACTCCAAGACAAGATGTAATATATTTGATTCACGCTAATGTTAACATGTTATTGTGTGCACTCAGATTAATTGCTCACTCCCACATGATGTCTTCGTACATCCAGTCAGTATTCATTTGATCTATTTCTCTTACAAACTTGATTTATTACACCCACGCAGAAAAGGTTTCACATACATATGGTTAACCATGTAAACTAAATCTCATGCTAATGTTGAATTAAAACCATTTAACGATTAGTCACAAAGCCAGATAAGGACACAAACTCCACACCAAGAGTCCTCAACTGGGCAGTGGATTTAACCTTAGTGTATGTGCTGGATGTTTCCTCTGTGGTGACGCTGCTAACCTCTGTGGCCAACCACTGTTTCCTGATGCTGGTCCTGAATTCAGATGTTGGGAAAAAAAAGAAGAAAAAAACTCTCACCCTATGAATGCCTATTCATTTGACATCATTTCCACTTGTCTGTCTTCCTCAGTATATACCAAAGAAGAGCGCTAAAGTCTAGCCAAAGCTATCATCTCTCCGTTATCTCTCGAATAACCCTCAAACCAATATTGCCATGCAAGAAGCAATTAAAGCCTCACCCTAAGTCTCCTACAGCTCCAGAGTTCAGAGAATCTGGGTGATAACAAATGTCTCTTTTCTTTTAAGATAAGTCTTTCTGGAGACTGAGTCAGAGTTTGCGCCTCTCTGATTGAATTTTCAGCAGATTACTGTGGCAGATTTGGTCTCATAATGAAAGAGTCTCTAAAGTTACAGCATGTGGCCACTGGGCATCAGAACTTCAAGCTGAATGGCTTAATTAGAATAACTTCATTACATAAAAAGAAGACCCATTAATAAGACATATTAATGGGCAATGAGTCTTACACAAATATGAAGTTCATTGAGCTGGGTGTTTGGTACCGTATGCATGTTCTTCTCCTTAAAAAAATTATTCTGATAACCTTAGGCAGGTTTTGTTGGAAAGTTTTACTTTCAGACAAATTCAAAACAACATTAAAAATCTGAGCTTGTGCAATCGCTCAATAAAAGTAAAAAAAAACAAAAAAAAAAAACATGTTAGAATGAACACAGAAAAACTTTTTGAAAATTTGTAACCATCTCCTGATAAAGACATCTGTTTTCCCCCCATGTTTTCAAGGATAGTTTATCAATGGAGTCTCAAATTGGGCTTGGATCTGGTATAGGGCTCATTGGAACTTTAAACTGTACAATAATCCCAATCATTGCTCAAATCCCAAAAAAGGCTTGATTACAGAAGATGGTCAAGGATATGGTGTGTCCATCACATGTCACCAGAATAGTCCTTATAAATGCTGCCAGAGGCTAAATTACATTTGCAGCATTTTCTAACTTTAGAAGGTTGCTACTAAAGTACTAAGCATGTTTGTCATAAAGTGGTTGAATAATTTTGAGATCGCAATAGTTCGTAAAAGTTGCATTTTGTGTTTGATTCGGATAAATCCATTGAAGCCGTTTCTTGTTTGGTTTGTTGAAGGCAAGCAGCTGCTAATCTGTATATTTTGCCAAATAGCCTAATTTGCAGAGGGAGTTGAATAATTTTACCTGCTGCATTAGTTCTGGATTTTGCCTAGATGTTTCTTGAACTTTAATTATCCTCAGATGAAACTCTTTTTCTGAGACTTTGGCTGGATGCTTGTGATGCTTAAAAATAAATCTCTAATCATCTTAAGCTTTTTAAAAGTTTAGTAGCCCTAAACTTCAAGGTTTAGGGCTACAAAGTGTAGACCTGGCAGACAATGATCTACAGCATTATTCAGATTAAATGTTCCTTTTTGGGTTTCTAATGCACAATAAAGCAAACAAAAAGTTCACTTCGATTAGAAGCAGTGGGCTTACACCAATCTTTTGTTGTTTTTGTTGTTGTTGTTTTTTTTTACAGAGGAACCCCTGTAGGTGAAGTTGCATAGTAACTTTAAAATTATTAGATAAATAATAAATAAAGGTTAGAAAGCAATAAGTTTTCACCTTATTACATGTCTCTGCTAACTTGAAATAATTTTTTAAGAAATGAAATACTTTACATACATTTTACATAGATGAGATTAACTCACAGGAAAATAATGAGAACGTTTTACAAAGTAGCTGCATAAAGTTTTGCTTGCGGCTGCAATAAGCCAAATAGACTAGAAATGAGATTAGAGGGCTCACCTGCACACTTGGTTCTGCTGACGAGCGGAGGTCCAGGGGGGCCGGTTCCACCCTCACCAGGCCGAGTTAGCAGCACGCTGATGTGGTACTCGGTGTCCGGATCCAGGTGCCACAGTTTATAGGTGACTTTGTTTACTCCATGCACCTCTGACCATGGGGACTGACTAGCGCGGTACTCAATCTCCTTCCTGATAATGGGGCCATCTCCCAGGATAGAGTTAGTGTTGAGCTGGATGATGAGGTAAGTGGAGCCGGCGCGTAGCAGCTGAGGCGGCGCGATGGGGGATGGAGGTACTGTGAGAGGAAAGCAGTGTTTTTTTTTATTTTCCACTTTAGGCCCCTTTGTTTTGGTGAAAATCACTTAAACTAGGTGAACTGCTGCAAGATTTAACAATCTTAAAAAAAATTACGTAGGGATAATAATGTTTCCGATCAGTATTACGCAAATTTTCAGTATCTGAAAGCTTTATGTCTCAGATGGCGCTGTAAGGACTACAGTGACGTAAGCTGGCCAAATTCTGGTTACACAGCTAATTAGTCATTCATATTGGCAAGGCATTCACAGGTTTGAATTAACTTCAGAAAAAGTAGTGACAGGGAAAGAGCAGCTGTACATTAAATAGAAAGTATGTGACAAGCCTTTAACTGTGATTAAGCGCCGTTTATGTTTTTCTCGATCTGTCCACAGAGTTGCTCACAGTGATGAAACAGGAGACTCTGCATCACTGTCACTCAGGATTTCCAAAGCAGGAATTTATACCACAGCCCACCGGTCAAATGTCACTTACAGGCAGATCAATTACACCGTGTGAGTGAGGAATGGGAATAGAAAAGAAATGTCGACAAGGCATGAGAAGAGATCAGAGTGAGATTTGTTGCTGTGACTAATCATTCATTCCAGTAGAGCCGCCTCAGTCTTTTACGGGGCGCCTCAGTGTGTGTTTTACACATTACCAGAAGCTCACCTCCTGGTTCCCTTAGCCTGCAGCTGTTTGTTTTGACATCGACTGCTTCTGAACTAAAAGGGCATCTTTAGGCCACAAGCAGTGGCCAGTGTGATTAAAGTTTAAACAACTCACTCATGGTTTTGACAGTTTTCTAAGTTTGCAAATAGGAAGTTCTTCTCATCTCGTACCCTTGAACTTAATTTATTTGAGAGGTATTTTCTGTTTGTTTTATAGCTCCCCACAATCAACTCACCGGCTTTGTTTAATTAAGATCATATCTACCTTCAGAGTTATGAATCTGGGTGTGCAAATGCAGCATATCTCCAGCTATAGTCTAAATTAAATGCAAAGGTACTGCAGGGGTACAATAAAGTCAGAGAGAATTTGTTTATTTTTAATTATGTGAAAAGTTGCTGTCTGCTGTGGGGCATTAAGTGAGTTTCTGTACGATTCCTGCACATTTTCAACATTACTAAAATGACTAGGCGTACCTCATTAAAGGCTCATAGCATTGCAGGGGCAGAGAAGAGAATTTATACTGACTTTCACATAACTTTTGAAGCATCTTTTTGTCTGAAAAGTTAAGAGTCATAGCAGCCGTAAAAAGCACATTCTTCTCAAGAAAGTAAGAAGAAGGAATGGATTGCAAAGCTGTTTTTTTTTCTGCGGCTTTTCCCCTGATTCAGAAGCAGCTGATGGTTGGAAGATTAATAACAGTTTAGTGAAAAGAGATTCTTTATATAGCGTCCATGTTATGAAAAGCCTAAAATGGATTGATGTATTCACATCAGCTAGAGGGATTTAAACTGTGCGGCAGCAGAACCCATCGACAGACTTGTCAGTAGTGATGAGAGTCTGAGTAGAGCTGGATGCACTCAGCTTCAACTAAATAGCCAAACTTGCAAGATACATTTTTTCATTATGCTGTACTTGAGTGGTTCTAATGAGATGTCTGAGATACATGCAGAGCAAAAAAAGTAGTTAAATACGGCTGGTCAGCTGGCTGAAAGAACGCTCCAATACTTTCCCATTTCAAGAAAGACAAATTTGACTGCACATATTTCAGTTCACACATAACATATAGTGTCTGATTAGAGGAGACTTATTATCCTTCCTTGAACATGTCAGGAGACGCCTAGATTTCGCTTTGTTCAGTTCTGCCTATTTTGAGCTCGGTTCAGTACGAGATGTTTTGGGTCGCTAGGTAGCAGGTAGCACCCACCGATTGTGACTTAATATTCAAAAGGTTTTTAGAACTGCTTTTTTCAGACACCTAATGACATTATTGCCAGAAAACAGCTGTGTTTTTTTTTTACAGTAATATAAAATAATTTTTTATTATTATAATAACAAAAATAATGGAAACATGTTATCATATGTGAGTTTATTTAATTTTAAGAAGAACCGTGCTACCTTAACAAAAGCCTAAATAATGTATTTTAAAATCTATATTTTTAAATTTAATTCCATTTTATTGCAAATCCAGGGACTTTAGCTCAAGGTTACAATAATGTCAATGTCACAAAAGCAGTCATTATTTTGTAAAAATAGAGATAAACAATGACAACCACAGAACAAATGCCAACTTCTGTGCTTCTTCTCCTGCACGTTTTAAGCTGAATTTCGAGCAACCAAGAGAAGAAGACAGGAATATGTGATGTCCTTGTTTCCCCTTCTCATCTTCACTTAGCTGAGGGCTGGAGTCTGTTATGCCATCAAACCACTGCCATGTCATTACTATGCTGTCAGAGTCGTGTCAGGCTGTTGGGCTGTGGTGAGTAATGAGAGTGAGGTCACCATCTGTGCTTCATGATATGACAGGGTCTGCAGGAGTCCAAGTCAAGTGAGCAGCATTTTGTCAGAGAGCTGAAGCGCTCAAGATGGCAGCGTGTTTGACAACTTCAACTTCTTGATGCCAAGAATCAGTTTTTGCTTCCATAATACCAATGGGATACAGTTCAAGATTAACTGTTTTGGCACAATTTAATTAGCTATATATCTAGACTTTATCTCACACTTTAGCAAGTGATCAAGAGCAGAAGAAAAACATATCACTTTGAAATTTCATACTGGTTGGAAGCAAAATAGTTAGAAAAGAAGACATTTTCTTTCCTTTTTTTTTTACCTTTCACAACAAGTTCAGCAAAGTTGGACACCCCAGATCCCCTGGATGACTGAGTGACACAGCGGTACAAGTCTTGATCTGAGCGCTGAACACTATCTAGCTGGAAGGACACCACAAAGCGCCGATGACTCAAGTGCTTGACCGAGGCCGCAGTTAAAATGTCGCCATTGTGTCTCTGGAAAACAGGAGAGGACAGGGTCAGAGAAAACAGGATGGGTCATCATGGGTACCTCTCATTCATCCACAATCAGTGGAAACGCACTGTACGGCTCTTTGAGGCATACCAAAAGTTTAATAGCGCCTGGAAAAAATACACACATAACAGGAGTTGCATATTTTTGAACATTTCAAAAAACATAACATTTAAAGAAACATAATTTTCAGTATCACTCAGATTCTTTAAACCATATAATGGTTCATGATTTTCAGTTTCTGTGCTAGGGCCTATTGGTCTCAGTTGTAGAAGATCAAATATATGTCTTTATGTCTTGGTGCTGCTTGATTAACTCATTTACTAAAACTACTGGGATGACAGGATGAAGGTATTTTAAAATGATCAGCCTGATAATTTTACAGACTGATTGAACTCAACTTGAAATTCTTGTTATTGTTGAACTGGTATTTTAAAGCTGTTGCAAAAGATAGACTGTATTTACTGCTGCAGTTTTCTCTCTATCCTGCAGTCTATTCTAAGGAATTGTGCCCTATTAGTTGAATACTAGACTAGGTAATTCCCTGCTCCACAATGACTTTCTGTGTTTCATGTCAACAAGTTGCAAACACGTAAAAAAAAACAACATAATTTTTCAAGAAAATGAAAGAACTGATAGGGAGTGTGTGTGTTATTTTGTCACAATATAACAAAAACCTTAGGTTGTCAGCCATGACTTGGTAGGTTTGCATTGCAGTATTTAAAAAAAAAAAAAAAAAATGTATTCTCTATTGTCATTGCAGCAGGTCCCTTTATCCATCTAACCTCTTTTAAAGCATCATTTTAATCATTTGTCCTGTTGAGATAAAAAATAGCCTCACTGTAAAGGAGAGCCGCAGCATCCATTGATTAGAGCTAAGTGGAACATGATCACAGTAATAACAAAGGCCAATGTGATAGCAATAGAACTACTATGTGGTTATATTTAACTTTAAACCTACTGAGCAGTCAAGCATTTGCATTGTAATAAGTTTAATGAAATATTGGCATTTTAAAATGACTCAGATCAATAACCCAGACAACAAAACGAGGAAACCCTTAGTATCATTTAGTGTAGTTTCCTTATTTTCTTCCTGCAATCACTTATTTCCTTGCCTTTTTATCTTGTAATGAACAGTATTTGTTGTATTCTCTTGAACACAACATCTGACCTACCACATCCTGCATTCATGCCCCGTACACAGTTATTGCTGTGAGCTCCTGGGACTCAAACGCAACAGTGCACACACACTATTGCTATATGGGTCAGTTCTTATTAGCACTGTGTGATTAAAATGAAGAATGGTTCAATTATGTTGAACTTAGCTAGAAATGAAGGACCATCCAACTGATTTATTCTTGCATTGTGACAATCAGGCATGCTTTAATAATTACAAATGAAATCTTTTTGAATTGATGCTGATTACGGAGGTAATGCACATCATTTGTGATATTTCCAAATTGACCCCATCTACAAATGTTGCCAATATAATTTAGTGAAAACACTTGACTCCTGTTTAGCAGCTGGAGCAGGTAGGCAGTTGAGCTTCAATGCATTAATGTTTGATCAGTTTAGTAAAAAGGACAGCAGATGAGTGTCTGCATGTTTTACTGCAAAACAAACGGTAAAAATGTGAATCTGGAATTAAAGTTCAGAAACCGAGAACCCACAAACACCCTCACACACTTAAACACCCGCAGCTGGACAGCCAAACAAATGCTGTGTGATTCACCTTGCTGCTGCACTGCAAGCACATTTCTCACATTGTTCCACACCATTAAAATGAGTAACATTTGTCAACCCCATGAAGTCTCAAAAACTCACACAGGATCTGACATTTTTTTTCTCATGTTTTCAGGCAATTTTCTTTGTGTGAAGTGGTGTATATAAATCGTGATAATTTTTGATCTGTGTGCTTCAGCACAATCCAAAGCAAGTGAGCATGTCGGGATCAGCAGGGAAACCTCTGGGTACCACTGCACGTTCTCAGCTTCTGCTCAAACCCTGAATTGACGGCCTGCAAAAAGCCACAGACCACTTGAACCACATACCAAAGCTTCACAAACAAACACATAAACACTAAAACCACCAATTAGGGTTAAGCAAGCAATCGCTCCTGAAGCCACAAAAAAATGAAAAAAAAGGGCTTAATCACATGATCTTAAATCATCTCTAAATGTTTTATAGTATCTTGGTGAAGTATTCCTTCTCTTTGAACATTTCGAAATTTTTATTGCATCCGAGTCACAAACTTCAGTGTATTTAATTGAGATTGTACATGCCAGACCAGCACTAAATACTGTGTAATTCCTGTGAAATTTACTTTTAAGTTTGTGGTTGTAATGTGACAACTTGTGAGACGGTTCTGTGGGTATAACTTTTCTAACACTCTCCATTCCTCCCTTTTGCCAAATAGAATTTGGATTAAAGAGGAGAGGCAAGAAAAAGCTGAATAAATCAAACAAGCATGAGATCACTTCATGTTATCAAAACAATCTGGCTGTGGCTAATTGGCAAGGAAATGACAAAACGATCTGTTAATCTGGCAGGCGTGAGCAGCCAAGACTGATCTGCAGCTGTTACAGCATAGACAACCAACACAGCAACATAAAAACACGGCTTTAGGATTATATAAGAAGTGGATCGAGAGACAAGAAGATGGTGAAGAGGACAGCTACGCTAGAGGAGAGGCTATGGGGGGGGAGGGGAGGGCTCTGTAGTAACCATCAGTACTTATTAAATTTCTTTTACCAGCTAATTTACCCAAAGCATTTGTCTTCATACAAAAGAAAAAGGGCAACTGCTGAAATAGGTGTGAGGGAGCACACTTCAGTTACCAAACTCAAACATGAGCTACTTTTACACAATGCAGCAGGGTTGCCTTGATCAGCCGTGATGAACATTAGCTGTTGTGGGTGGGAAGATGTTGGCAGCAGCAATTAATATGTAGTTTGATGTAACTTTACTATAACAAGATATCAACATTTTGAAATCTCTTGACATTTTATTCCTTAGAAGCACAGAAACAATAACAGAAAAAAATGTGTGGAGCTCATCCACCTCCTCTGAAAGAGTCAAAGAAGAAGAAAAAGAAACATTAGAAAGAGTTTTGCCTCATAAAATGACAACGGACTAAATCCTTTCTTGACGGGTTATGTGAGGTAACATTTTCTCCTTACTGCAGTGGTTCTAAGTAAAACTTTAAACCTAACTTATTGATTTGCTTCACTAAAGGGATTTGTGTGGGAACATTTATGCCCAAGAGCCTTAGATTTTCTTTGAAGAGACAGTTCAAATCTCAGTTTGGAAAGTTGCTAAAAGAACAACAAAGAGAAAAATCAAGAGAAAGATGTGGAATAAAAGGATGTAAACAGAATGACTTTAAAAAGATATTTGAGACAGTTTTTATCCTTTTTCTTTTGACGTTTTTTTTTTAAAGAATAGTTCTTGACATGAACCCAAATGTCCTTTAATCGGACTAAGCGTTTGTGCAAGTAGTAATTGAAAATTGCTCACAAATAAAAACCTAAGAAGTGTGCCATCAGTTAGTTTTCAACATATTTTACTTGTATATAATTGTAATTAAACAATAATAAGAAATTACATAATTTATGTCAATTTGCGCGAGATCTCAGAGGTGCTTAAAGGACATTAGGGAACAAACAGCATCCTGAAGAACAAGGAGCAAAGCAGATGTGTCATGGCGTTGTTTATAGGAAGATGGATGGAGTTAAAAATAAGTAAAAGGTGCACAACACTTGAAACTAGTATTGGTATTTACTGGTTTGTACTGCTAAACGTATCCTTGTATGAACATCTAAATTTTTGTTTGGAGTGTTTAAAAATATTAATCTAAAAACTTCTTGAATATGCAACAAAAAGCAGAGAAACAACTAGGAGATTTGAAAAAGAAAAATATGCAAAAGGACCTCTAAGGGAATCAAAAGCAAAACTGATCAGTGAATTAGTTTAACTTACTCCCCCTTCATCTAGTGCCTTTGAAAAGGTTATTGAGGTCTGAGCTGTACCTCAGGAACCCAGAGATGCTTCCAATAATGCAACTGCAGCACAGTTAGAACTGCTGTAAAGTGTAGTTTCTCACTGCTATACATTGATATTTTCATCCATCAAATCTAGCCACAATAAAGCCTTTGATTCACTGGGATTTCACTGGGATTTTTCTGGGATTCAATCCATTACTTTGGGCTTTGTTTCATTTTTTACAGCTTATGTTTAGGGCTTTTATTATGGCAGATGTCGACACTTTATTTCTAGGTTCTATTGGAGGGCGAGTCCTGAGATAGCAGCTAGAAAGGGTTGAAACAAACAGAAATCCACACATTAAAGCCTAACAGTGAGGAAGAGCATCTCCAGTAGAAAAACTCCTACCGCGAGGTGTGTGTTACACAGAAGCTGTGAACAAGTCCAGACCATAGTGTCAGCTCTTTCTCTTGGTTTATAACTGTAAAAAATGGTTCATTATCTTCCCAAAGCACATTTTCTATGTTGTGTCCGTGCTGTATGTTTCCTGAACCTGTTGAAAGAATCTGATAATGAAGCTTTGTTGGTGCAGATCAGGTTGAAAATAATGAATGGTGTCATTTTGACCTTTGTGAACACCAAACGTGAAATTCTGTGATTTTAGATCTATTTAAATCTGGGAACAGCTTGAGTAAAATATTTCCACTTATTCATCAGTATTTTCCAGATCTGTTATGGCTATATGTTCTATTTGTTTGATTCCTTACGCAGTAGGTATCGTCAGATTTTAAGAATTACGTAGTTGTGTCGAGCAGAGTTCAAGAATGTTGGTGTCTTGTTCACAAGTGATGTGATAAAGTGGTGGAAGGATAGATGGCTTAAGGCTTCATCTACAGTAAAGCAGATGTTTGTTTTTAACGGTGATTTGAACAAAAGACTGTCATGAAGGTTGTTGCAATCCCATAATCTGCGTTTCCTGTTTTAATCTTTTCCTGTTTATCAACTTGGATTTGATCTTCATCTCCTAATTTCCCTCTGCCTGCTCTCTGATTATTCCCTCTATTTCCCATGCCACTGTCTTCTCTACTGCAGTGTATTTAAGCTGTCTGGTCTGTAATACTCTCTGCTTGTTACTTCATCTTTTTTCCCTTAAGCTGCATCCCGTTGCCTTTTCTTTTTTCTCTACCTGCCATAAGCTTTATACATTTTCTTATTTATCATTAAAATATGCACTCAGTGTTCCTCTCCAGCTCCTGTTTGCATCTTAGTCCATCTTCAGATTATATGGCAGAAATCTTGAATGCAAGCAGCTGAATTGAGCTCTGCCTACAGGATGGCTGAAGTAGAGCAACAGAGGAAGGTTGAAGTAAAACTGCTGCTTCTCTGCAGAGTCAGCTGAGGTGCTGAAGGCATCTGGACAGGGTAGCTTCTGCAAACATCAAAGTTTACTGGCATCTCTTAACGGGAGGAGGCAGACAGGAAAGTTGACTCAAGGTCTACAAATCTGTTCTCCCAACTGTAGAGTGTCACTGGGAAGAGGGACACTCTTCCCACTGATGTTTTTGTACCAGGACCTGCTGGCACTGCAGACTAATCTCTGATAAGTGGAAGATAAAGGATGCTGCTCTGGACTGGTTTGGTAGAATGAGGTAAAACATCCACCTGCAAAGCCTCCAGAGCAGTCAGCTTTCAAAAGTGTGTTGTAAAAGTTTTACATCCCGCTTCCAAAAACAGTTTACATTTTTAATGTAATGATGTTTTTCCTTTTCTTATAAATGTTAGGTGCATTTAACATTTACAAAGTAAGAAGTTTCTTATTTACTTGAATTTCTTCATTTTAGCATACAAAACATTTTTTTTCTGGAACATTAAAGAAGTCATATCTCTAGAAAAAACAAGTTATGATACTCCAACACATTCACAAAAGCAATTTGTGTTCTTAATTAGAAAACAACATGATAGCTTACAAATCCTAAAGTAACAGCCCAGCTCCCAATTTTCACTTTAGACCACAAACTCATTCCTTTATTCTGGGCTGGTTGTCCACTCCTGACCTTTCCAGCCCACTGCCAAGAATATGTTGATTATTTTTTAACATTTTATTGAGAAACTTCTTACTTCACTACCAAACAAGTCGATGAAATGATGGCAAGGAACATTTTGCCCTTGACCTAGTCTCATATCTCCTGTCAAACATGAATAATTTACCCAACCATGTTTAAGGACTCTGTGTGTATAATCATAGAATATTATTTGATTACTCTTTGCTTTGGTGTAAATCAGAAAACAGAAAAACTAACTCAGCTATACACTATGGTAATATAACATGAACAGTTCTTGCTTTTATTGATACTACATTTCACATTGATTTTGTTCATGGAAATAACTCAACAAGCTCAAATACAGGAGGTACTTCAGTCAGAAACTCCATCAAACTACTTACCTCCAGTAGGAACTTCTCCGCCTCAGAGGCCCTTCCAGCTGCAACGCACTGGAAAGTGGCATTTTGGCCAGCGTTTACCTCCTCGTCTCCCAGCCTGGAGAAGTGTGGGGCCTTATCTAAAGAAAGAAAAAGAGAGAGAATCACCAAGGCTTTTCTTGACTTTTCAGGCATTTCGTCACTTTCTTGTTTTCCCAAACATTACAACAGAATAGGTGCAAATTTGAATTTGATTTAACAAATTGTCACAATTTTGTTTTTCTTCTCGCCTTTATCTGTGTATGATTCATATTCAAAACATTCACATTTTCTTTCTTTCTGTTAAAACTGAACGAAAACAAAAAACACTGTAATTTTTTTTAATTTCTCAGCTTCATAATAAAAAGCAGTTCACATTGTAATTTTTTAATATCATTCACAAAAAAAATAAAGTTTAAAAAAAAAGGCCTCTTATAAAGCATGGTTTTTGCTTCAGATCAATAGAGCACAATGAAACATGGGGAGTTGTAAGATGAGGGGGAAAAAAGATACAGCATTTTCTTGTGGTGAGTGTTTTCATAAGAGGGTACGTATGCTCAGAAGCAGACATCTATTTTTGCAAACCTCCCTTGCAATTCATCCTCATTTATTTGTGGAAATTAGATGAGAACAAACAGATTGGTCCAAAACAGGTTTGAACTACAGCTTTGAGCACAAAAGACTCAGGTATCACTGCAGACACAATGGCTCCCAGGCAAGAGGAATATCAATTGCAACTTCTCCACATAGCCAGCATACATTTGATGCCCCTGCACAACCTGAAGCGCCATTGTTCCACTTCAGTCAAAATCTCCTTAGGCCACCATAGAGCCTCCTTCACTCTTATGTGGAAAATATTTCAAATGGGAGTTATTGTCATACCAGTAACATTTAAAGCCATCAGGACTGTCCTAACAGAACCTTTTCTTGTCACTTTCTTACATCCATCAAAGGTACATATTTGGTGCTTCCTTGCAAAGTCAAAAGGGGAAAGTTGAAACTTGTATTTAAGAAGAGAAGGTCTTTAAATGCATGTTTTGGTTTTTGAAGTCCAGACCTTACTAAGGTACTAAGGCTGCAGTCAGCCTTAGTACGGGTCTTAATCTGAGTTGAGAATCTATCTGTGTCTTAATAGAGAGCTCATCAGATCCTCTGGCTCAACACAGGTGAATTTCTTTTTATAATTCACCATTTATGTTTTTTGTCCCAGGACACTAAGGATATTGTAAGAAATATGAGACAACAGTCCTCCTGTCTTTGGAATGGGAGGGTGAAAGTGAATGCCTGACAGAAAATGACTCCTAGCCGATACATGAAAATATGACTACAGGAGAGATTTCCATCTTTTGTTGTTGGTGTTTAACACTCTTCGTGGTCTGGCACCATCCTATCTATGATTCGGTCTTGGAGAGTTGCTAAGAGACTTGATCGACCTCCATTGATGAGCATAATGTAGGTGTGAGTTTCCAAAGAAAAGCCACAGAGTGAGCATCAACCTTCCACGGTTTGACTAATAATGTCCCAGTGTGGTGAGTGAAGCTGCCAATGAGTCAGCATGTGGGAGTGGCCCTCTCGTCCAACTTTGTAATTAACAATTAAAGAGTGAGAAGTAACCCCCTGCTGTGCCAAAGTGCCGGGTAAATGCTGACCACGCTGCCAGCCATCCCTGAGAAAATTGTGTAGGACATGCCGACGTGCCACTCTAGATGATTGGCAGGTGGCGACGAGAGAGCAACTGTGAAGCAGAAGCATCAGGGAGAAGCAAATGTTTGGATCACGCTCATCTCCTGCTCAGATTTGCACAAAACTGCATCTCTATCTTGCAGAGATGAAGATGAAAATTTCTTGATCTTGTTTCTGTACAGTAAGTTAGGGAAAGCGCTTGAATTTGTACCCCACATGTGGCCACCGTGTTCCCTTTGAGTAACTGCATGCACGCCCCCCCGCTCCCCCCGTCTCTGAATGTTTCATTATTTATGCCTTAGAGTTAAACAGACAGTAAACAAACAGGGAGATGAGCACGAGTGAAAAAGACTATGCGCCCCAGTTGGCTGGAGCCTCACTGTTGTACGGCTAAATGTGTCAGATCTTATCCTCAGGACTCTTTAGCATGATGAATATTTCATTGAACTGCAACACTAGTTTCAGAGTCAAAGACTACGACTCAGGAGGATAAAACTGAAATGTCATCCGTGCTTTAACCAGAATTCTTAACATGGAGGGTTTTTTTTATAGGTTTATTCCATTTTTGACCATTTAACGCTTTCTGTTGCCTTCTGTCTCGTACTTCCCCCACACTCCTCCTGCCAAGTGATGTCAGCTGGCCGAGCGCCACATCATAAGGCGCGCTCAGGTCTTGATGAGAGTCTTAATTATTTAATGGCCACAGTGGGAGCAGTCAGCGGATGCCATCTGTTGTGTCTGGGAGTAGCAGGGTGGCCTGCTGGGTGGAAAGTATACAGTAGGGGTGCGACCCAATCTCACAGCTGGTGTTCGCGTCATTAAAAACGCTGATCTGTAGCACAGAAAGCCTGGAATGTCCAAATTCATCAGAATCACAACATTTCTCCTCTGACATTAGCAGGGAGTTGATCCCCATCTGAGTTTGGGAAGTGTTGAGTGTGCCGGCAAGGCGCCTCGAGTTCAGAGAGTGGCTCTGTCCAGGTAAGTTCAGGTGTCTTAGTCACTCTGTTCTGCAGGAGTTCCTTAGGGGCCGAGAACACACCGAACTGCAACACTCTTCTTCCGCTACTGACACAAAAAGCCCTTTGGACTGCCTTCCCTGGACTGCCTTCTCACAAAGCTTTAGACTGTGACAGTCGGTGGAAAAAAAATCCTTTTAAAAACAAACTGTAAAATCTGCCCAGAAAAGCAGCTTCAGTAAGTGCTTTAAAGATTACAATCATTGAGTAAAAGTAAGTGTTGACATTTTGTGTATTCGGGGTATTCAGAACCAATTGTGCATACTGTTAGTATGCACAATGTCTTTATCTTTGTAACATCTATCGAATTCTAGTAACATATGCTGTTATTTTTCAATAAATTAGAATTAACATTAAATATATCTATTTAAAATAATTTTGTACTTATTTTGAGGCTCAAAACTGGGAAGCGTGTTAGGAAAAAGAAAAAATCCTCACAATGTAAGTGGCAGTGCTGACGGATTAATTTAAATGTATTTTTCACATACATAATTACATTTTTTTTAAATTAGTTCACATAGAAGAGTTTTTCCACCTTTACACAATTTAAATTTTAAAAATCCTAAATGTCAGTTTTTGGACAAATTGATTCAATTTTCCTTTCTACCAACGTTCAGCTCCACATATCCACAAATACAGCTTTCCTTCTACAAAATAATCATTTAAGATATCTGGAATAAAATTATCACCAGATATTTGCACTGTGGTTGTTGCAAGTTACGATTTTATTGACCAAGAAATTGGCAGGAAAAACTTTGTTATTGGTATCTGGAGATGAAAGTCCAGCACACTTGACTGAGAAAAGAAATCTAATTTACTCTTTGATGAGCACTGTTTGAAATATCCAAAGGCCTAATTAAGGATATAAAAAATTACATTTTTAATAACATTTTCAGATATCTGGTTTGAAGATCCAGTCAGAGTGCTGTGTGATAAACCCACTTGCCATGAAAGGTTATTCAGTCGTAACTCTTCGTTTAGCTCTATTGATGTTTTGAGCGGCTTTGAAATATATTTTCACACATTTCTACATTACAATCACTTAATGTGGCTGGCATGCAGCACCTTGTGCAACTGTTGTGTGAAGTGGTACTTACAGCAGGGGTAGTTGAGCACCATGATGTCATCTAAAGCAATGTAACCTCGCCGTTCCCTGGAAACGATTGCCTCAATCAGCACCTGTGAAAGAAGCATAAGCGTACAATAACCAGCTCTGTATGAGCATGCACGTGTCAGTAACTCAGTGCTCTCACAGATGAAGAGCAGGAGTGATTTTCAACACTGAAAGCTCTGTGTGTTATTTTTTAGTTGATCTTGCTCTCCCATTGGTGGCAGACACATTAATTGGAAACAAGCCCATTTCACATCTACTGACCCAAAACAAAAGCGGAGACAATGAGAAAAATAAGACATGTACCGAAGGCTCAACGCAGAGACGGATAAGTTTTGTCTCTCTCCGCGGGGCCATGGGAAATAATTGCTTTATCACGAATCACACAATGTGGTGCCTGAGTCATGAGCGCCATCGTAGAGTCAGGACACGAGCTGCTATGAAGCCATAACAGCAGATAATACAGCTTTCACAAGGCCACCATACTCAAGGGAGGACAAACCTCCTTTCTGTCCTATGGAACAATAAGCGAGATGAGCACTGGGCTCTCATGAAACCTAATCAATATCAAATCACCATCCCCAATAATGGTGGGAGAGTTATGAGACACAGGGGTGATGTTTGTTTTCGGAGCACCAAGGACAGTCTTCCATCCATGTGTTTGATCATACACCAGCATTGAGTTATTGTTTCTCATAATCCTAGGAGCAAATGATTACCACACGCTTCTCATCACCACGTCTTAGTTTTTAACTCCATTCCTAAGTGCACTCACACACACTAAAACTCCATGTCCTTTAAACTATTAATGCTGGATTGGTGTAGTATAGTTCCTTAATAAGGGCATTATTACTTTTTGAGAGATGTTTCTTTTTAGTGCATACAGTTAGAAAATCTGACAATAAATAACAACAGGAATTAGTCACAGTAAAGTGCTTTCCAAAAGTATTACTTTCTGCTAAGACCATTTTTCAAAATTTAGATGTTTATGTTACATCCAGGGTGATTGGGCAATGTTATCTTTCACACTTAGTGTTTTGCATATGTCACATTTTAAGCAGGATGCCTTAAGGGTGTCCTCCAGTAATTGCTATATTCTGCTTCTATGCCATAAAGCCCAAACTTTATGGCAAGGAGCAGCTGCATAGCTCATATTAAAATGAAATCACAGGTGAACTGAAATTTCTTTTTATTTGGCTTTTCAAATAAAAAGCAGTTGATATTTGGGGGGATATCACGTTATAGAGGATGAAAACATCCACACATTTTTTGCACTTCTTGCCAGTATGATGATTGTGTTTCTGTAGCATTAGCACAATCTTGTGATCTTTTTTTCCCCTAACAATTAACTGATAGACTGCAGGTAAAAAAAACAAAAAAAAATCCATCTTCACCACTATAATCCACACTTGAGGGACACAAAGACATCTCCTAGACCTCTGGTCTGCTGTCCAACCATCTATAGTCAGCGGCACAGACTCAGTCCACCTTGCTGGACTTAAAAAAGGATGAAACAGATTATTCTGACAACAAACCCGGTTGTCTATGACCCCTGAAGAACCTTTCACAGAAATATCCTGGGGGGGAAGAGAGGAGATTGGGGTCAGCCAAAAAAACCATCTGGGCAGACTCGGCCAGAAACTGGATGTGCAGGGCTAATGGAGGAAGAGGAGAGGTGAGCGGGAACGCAGAAGGAAAGGTCCTGACAGGTGGGTCTCCTGCGGTTGGACTGAGACCCTGCCTTGCCCTGGCTACTCTTCCCAGAGAGGAAAAACTGAGGCTAATCTTCTTCTGCCAGAGTCAATTTTTCTGTTTGTTCCTAAGAAAAGGTGGGAAGCTGAGCTGGAAGCAGCTGCCCCCACTTTAAAAAAAAAAAAAAAAAAAAAGAGCCACTTTAACATTTCCTGCTTTTTCGTTGCCACTTCCACTATTTCTTACACCTCTCAGGCTGCCAATTCTCTACAAAGCCTGTGTCGCATCAGCTTCTTAGTTCAGGATTAATTTCCTGCATTGTCAAATCTTTTTTATTTGTAGCCAATTCCCCCCTTCCCCTTTCCTTCTCTTTCTCTGAGTTATTTATTATTATTTTTGTTATTTTTTTCAACAACAAAAAAAATAATAATAGGAGTAATAATGACTAAAACCCAACTTGTATTGAACTAAATTAGCTGGGTAAACACGCACGGCCGTGCCATTAGGCCAACATCAAAATTAGCCAGAAACACTGATTAGGCTTAATGGTATACAAGCAAAAAAAAAAAAAGAACATCTTTTAGACTCTAATTGAAGCTGTTATTACTCTCTGCTGAGCTGAAGCGCTGAGCAGATTGATTACTGGTTAATCCCTAATTCTTTTTAGCCATTAGGAAAGGAACTTATTAAGAGGGAGACGTTTAGAGCATTTGTTTCAATAAAAAACTTCTGAGATTTTTATTGAAATCCACTTTCCCAATAAAACTTTGCATACTCTAACAAGCTGTTACTTTTCTTCCACTAGGAGTGAAAGCCTGGAAACTGTCCTCTGGAGATAAAGGGGGAAAAAAAACAACAAAAAAAAACAAAAGCGGAACATCAAGTGATTTACAGCAGATATAAAATGCACATTACCAGAACATATTACATTACCCCGTTATACTGTTCTTTAGAGACAACGGTAATGTCTACAGATTAAGAAGAGATTTATTTTGCTTCTACCTTCCTCCATTAGACACGCAAGGCTTTCACTCACTTTTTGAGCTACAGATTAGATTTCTCTAAAAATCCTTAAAAGTTCACGGAGAAATGCTCCGGTGCTGCGTTAAATCTGCTCGGGTGGAAATGCCAGAGGATAACGGCTAAGTGTGAGACAACAGTGCAAGTGTCGGAAATCGCAATGCGATCTTTCTTGTGCTCAGTTTGGAGGGCTCTCAGCAGGCTACTGTGAAGGAAAAGAAACGGATATGAGCTCTGATAACGGCAAAGCATAACAGGTTCTAAAATTTAGGAGTGTTTATCCACCTCCTGTCTGATAGCTGTTTGTTTTCTAGAGAAATAATAGATGGATAATGCCTTGAAGAGTCGAAACATACAGGTTATATAAAGTGTGCTAATATCTATTTTTCACCTGTTTTGTAAAAAGTATTTTGCAAAACAGTCGAACTTTTTATTCAACTGAAATAAAAAGTTGTTCTTGGAAATATACAGAAAAAAACGAATAATTCGCTGAAACAAGTGGTGAGTTTCAGAATTCAGTCTTCACTACTAGGAATCTGTAGCCACATAACATATTGACTTGACAATATTTGTCGACTTTCCCTTGCAAAAGTTCTCCGGATTTATCAGGGTGGAAGGAAATCCTGTCCGATAGCCTCTTCAGCAAACCCCACAGGGTTTTCTATCAGCTTTACCTCAAGATTGACAAGGCCATTCCAAAACTTTGCTTTTTCATCTGGTGAGGCTATTTTCCTCTTTCTTTGGATGTACTGTATGTTATTCAGCCTGTAGCAGACACAAAATAAGATGGTGTTTTCAACTGTTTATTATTTTATTCACCATGACAAAAAATAAGACAAGGAAAAATGATCTCGGACCATTATGCTCACCACAGTGTCTCACTGTTAGTATTCTGTTCTTCTGTTGTGCTGCAGTGTTGTGTTTTTTTATGTCAAGCATCCCTTTAGGAATTGTATTCCAAAAGTTCAAGTCTGGTTTCATCACCTTTAGCAAATTCACTCACAAGGTCTTAGGAGATCTTAGTCTTGCACAGATGTTTTTGGGGTTTTTTATTGTTTTTTTTTTGTTTTGTTTTTGGAAGATGGGGCCTCTGTCACGGAAACTTAGTCCTTAGTCCAAACATGTGGTGAGTACAGGAGTCATATGAGGATCGCAACCGGCATTAAGAGAAAAAGCATGTGACTATCTGAGCTTCTGTTGGACTGTTGGCTCCTTCACTAAGCAGTTACCAATTTGTCTTTTTATCAGTGAAGGAGAAAAGATCAGCTTTTGTAAAGTCACTGTTGTCCAACATTTTCTCCAATTACCAATAACTCAAATCCTTCTAGGCCAACTGAGCTTTAGTTCAAATGAATCACTACATATCTACTGTCAGCTACTGATGCCATCATAGCAGTGTGCACACTTATGGAAATAGGATGTCTTAGTTTTTCCAAGTGTCACATTTCCCATGTGACACTTTATAGATGGAAAAAATCTGAGACCGATTTGCACTGTTTCTGCATTTCAGCGGAAGTGTGTGGACTTTTTACACACGTTCTAAACCTGTGGCTGTGCTTGCTTCAGGTCTGGCTTAAAAGATTATTTTATTTTTGGGGGGAAAACAAGAAGAGGAAAGTAAAAAGGCCATCTGTCAAGGCCATTTGAGAGAAATTGGGCAGAATTCACAAAAAGTCATTTGTTCCAAGTGAAATCTCATTCTTTTGGTCAGGTGAAAGCTGATTTGAGTTCTGAGGGAGTGAAGCTCCAATGGACGTCTTCTACTCTTTTTATATTTTTTGGACTCTTTTGTTAGAATCTGTATCCTTGCTGGAGCTTTTGGCAGAAGGGAAACTGTGAATATGGGTTTGAAGCTACCAACCCTACAATCACTCGCAACTGTGAAACTGTAGCTTACAAAAGTGACAACAAAAAAAAAACTCATCATTTTGTCACAATGGATTGCTTTGAGGAAGATTCTTGAGTTCTGTCTTCATTGTTTGTACTTTAAAAAAAAAAAAAAAAAAAAAAAAAAAAACAACAAAACAATAACACACCCCGTTTTTTTATTGTTTGACGGGCACCAGGGGGAAAAAAAACCCTGAGGGACAAAAAGA
>CAEGAD010054078.1:0-37129 GCA_903067055.1 Poeciliopsis paucimaculata
TTTGTCCCTGATGTATTTATGGATCTTAGTTGTTTCGTCCTGGACAGTGGTTCTCACACTCATTAGTCCTCTGCCTCTTTCCTTGCGGCTCGTGTACAGTCTCAGGGTGCTGGATTTGGGGTGGAACCCTCCATGCAATGTTAGTAATTTTCGTGTCTTAACATCTGTGGCCTGTATCTCCTCCTTTGGCCAGCTAATTATTCCAGCAGGGTATCTGATTACTGGCAAGGCATAGCTGTTTATTGCACGGATCTTGTTCTTGCCATTGAGCTGGCTTCTCAGGACTTGCCTTATTCGTTGGAGGTATTTGGCTGTGGCTCTTTTCCTTGTGACCTCATCGAGGTTGCCATTTGCTTGTGGTATTCCCAGGTACTTGTAACTGTCCTCTCTGTCTGCTATTGTTCCTTCTGGGAGTGAGACCCCTTCCGTGCGAATGACCTTCCCCCTCTTTGTGATCATCCGACCACACTTCTGTAGTCCGAATGACATCCCAATGTCCATGCTGTAGATCCTGGTGGTGTGGATCAGTGAGTCAATGTCTCGCTCACTCTTGGCGTACAGCTTGATGTACAGCTTGTATATATATATATATATATATATATTTTTTTTTTTTTTTTTTTAATGAACAAAAATTCTCTGGTGGGTAAAGGGGCTAAATCATTAAAAAAAAAAAATTTAAACTTCTTTTGGAAACAGATCTTAATAATTATTTTCTTGTTTCATTAAATTTAAATTTGTAGTGGCATTCTGCCTTTTTTTCTTTCTTTCCTTATTTTTAATACCCAATTATTTTGTTAAAATCTTGCACCCAATTTCTTATGAACAGCTGATTTTGTGCTAAAATGCTAAACTGGGAAGAATATAGTTGCAAAGACTAAATGTGTCTCAGTTAACCGTTTCTCTATGGTAGAACGGGTTCATGCTTGTATTTTGTAGCAAAAACAAATGCAACAATTCAGCAGTTGTGTTCAATTCTCCATGGAAAAATGCTCCTCTTCAGTAGAGAGTTAACAATCCTGAGAACTTATCAAATAAACTACAGACCATAGAGTTTGTGGTGCGGTTGAACCAAAGGAATAACACAAAAACGAACATGTTTGCATCGGTAGCTCTGCTTTCTGTCCTAAGTACATATATAAAAAAAACAAGACTTCAGTGTAAAAGTAAATATCACTGTGGTAAATTTCTGCACTGCCTGCATTTTAAAAAAAAGTGACATCACAACCAGGCCTGGGCAGCGTCGTCTGCTTTACCGTATGAATGTGCTTGTCTGTGCAGGTTGGGAGAGCCAGCTGTTGGAGACGGGCTTCCTGGCTGTCTTCCTGTGTCCGGTGTGGACTCTGTCCCAGGTTCCCGGCAGCTGTCCCCCCTCCCTCGTCTGCATCTGGACCTTCAGGTGGCTTATCGTTCGCATCATGCTGGGAGCTGTGAGTCAAAATCACAACTATTCAGTCCTTCAAAGTGATGGATCACATGGAACTCCAACAAAAATGTATAAAGTTTGTGTTTTTAATGTGATAAAATATGGGAAAAGGTTCATGCAAACAGTGAGCAGGTAGAATCATTTTGGTGTTTGTCCTCCTAATTTTAAAGCGACACTTCAAAACCGCTGTCCTGCTTTAGCACTCTCCCGGTGTTTGGAAAAGCCAAACACCAGGAGAGATCGACTCAACAACACAGCGCCTCGTTTGTCAGACTTCACGGGGAATTACAGAGCTGGGGTTTATTTGACAAGTCGCCGCCACCAGCCGAGTGTAACTCCTCCCAGCAGGAGCACGGGGAAAACTCAACACACCTCCACTTCGCTGAAACACACAATCTACTTCACATATAAACTCATCAACATATTTAGGGCTCTCTTCCAGCCTAACCCTGCTGAAGTCATATTTTAACGCCGTTCTGGTGGTGATGTACTCAGTAATATCTTTGGGGTTTGTCTTGAAACTGTTCAGACTGCAAAGAAAGCGTTTGCAACAAAGTACGTGCAGCTCTGGAGTGAAACAGCTTGTTGCATCAGCAGCAGGCTGGGATGGTAGCAAAAATATAGCGAAATGGCTTACTGAGTAAATATGCTTGGTATGTTCTCAGACTAAAGCTGAATTGCGACACGTCAGGCTCTACGTTTTACACATTTGCATTTTTCTTCCCCATTTTTAGATTTTAAAGACCTCAGTTGAAGCCTAACACATGCCCAGCTTTGTTTTCAATACAGCCGGCTGATCCAGATACAGAATTCGTCCCATTTAGAGTCTAAAGTTGGTGTTTTTATAGATGGATGCAAACGTTTAATTGAACTCATCACTAATGTACTGATTAGGCTATTAGATGATATAAAAATAAAATAAAAAAAATACTAGATGATTATGAAAAGTCTTGATTAAATATATACTGTACCTTGGAAATGGTACAGTTGCAACTCAAAGCCGTTTTTCCTGACAGTTACACAAATATTTAGTGCTTGTGAATAGGAACAAGAAGCAATCAAAACATGAAAAAAACACATTTTGAAAGGTATGGTGTGAATTTTTATGCAGTTGTCTTGCCTTTACTCTGTTAGCCATTAGGGGTTCACTTGATTGATCGTCCCCAAGTTCTTTCATTGTGGTTGATTAGCGATCAGCCTTAAGCATACACCTTGAGCTGCACAGAAAAGGCTTAAAGGTGACGTACACCCCTAAATCCAATTGAGAAGCTTTGATTTCAGTGCAGCAAGGCTCATGCTAGTAGCTTCATTATAAATTAACAGCATCATGTTGGTACAGGTTGAAACCTTTGCCAGTTGCTCAGAGTGTAAAGGCAGCAGTTTCCATCGCGTCATGCGGTTTCTTTAAAGGCCCGTTGTTCCATTGAATATGAGACTAAATGTTTCTTTGGAAGGTGGTACAATTCTTATTTTAGTACTTCTAAAAACTCCTGCCATGGTGCCCTATTGGTGTCACATGCTGACAGATGAGATTATTCCATTAGTGACATTTCTAAGTCTTTTATAGCTTCTAATGTGCCTCCTGCCAACATTGCCCGGGGTTGAACTTTATCCATCTTCCCATAAACTCAGGTGAACTTTTGTGTCTCTTTTGCGGAAAATAATGCTAGCGTGATGCTACGCTACCCATGTGTCCCTGGTGCTTTCAGAAAGAAGTCCAGTAGTATTCCACTATTAGAGGATAGTTGTGTAGGCTTAGGTCCAGCTATCTCTCTACCTGGTGCTCCATTTTTTCAGTCCAGTTGTAATTGGTGAAATGTCAGCGTCTCATGACTGAAGAGGATAAACAGCATGGTACTGGACCTCACCACCTCCACAGCCAAGCTCCTAATCAGAGAGAGATGTTCTGCTTTTTCCTAAATTCAATCAAACAGGTTGGCGGGCGCCTTACTGTGCGTTCCGTGCTCAGCCACATGACCAGCTGATGTGTCAACATCGGTGGTCTCGTGTTTTGGATAAGACGTTATTCCCTTAGCTATTTGGATGGAAAACAGCTAAGGATGGTGGGTGAGTAGTGGTGTTTGTCATGGAGCTCAACCATGAAATCCTAACTGTGGAAACTGGAACCTTAGTCGTTCCTGCCATCAAGTGTTTTTGCAATCAGCCAAGATTTTTACCACCTCTGTCCTCAGGAATATGGTGGCAGTGTTAATGGAGTCTTTGTTGGTGGGATGTGTGGGTAGCCACTGTTATCTCTTGGAAGGTTTAAGCCATTTGCCATCTTTTAGTGTCTTTTTCTTTGTTTTTGTAAAACAATGAGCTCATCTCTGAAATGTTTGGATAATTTTCTTTGCTTAGAAAGCAAACTCTGATGCAGACCACAAATAAAAAAAAAACCCTGGTCTGCCTACAAACCTAGGTTTCTGTTTAGTAAAAGTGAACTTTGGCGTGGCTCGATTGCCAAGCGGACCAGGAACCCTTTCAAAAGCAAGAAGCAAACTATAGCACAAGGCATTCTGGGTAAATGCTACCAAATTCAATGCTAGAGTCTAATACTAGTAGGAGAAATAGCTCATGGTCTTTTGCTAAAAAGAAAAGAGAAATCCTATAAAAGCTCCAATGTGATGCCACACCACTTTATTTCACAAATAAGAAAGTTGTGATCAGTGTCTTCTCCGGAGGTTTTTGTGTCATTTCCATCTGTAGTTCTTTAAGTAGCACCACCACTGGTGAAGAGGCGAACACTTTTTGCAAAGGGTTTGCTTTGTTTGACGGAGGCAGTGTGAAAGCAAAATGCACCAACTGATTATGTAACAATTTTGGTCCACAATCAAACAGAGTCTACCAGACTATCAGTGTTTAATTTGAATAAAGCCCATGTAACATTAATTTTTATTACTTATTCAAACGTCCAGCTGTGACTTTAGAATGGTGTCCAGTTGTATTTCACATTGAGTTCAGTGCTTGTTTTCTCTCTTTGTTCAGGGCCTCATTAAAATCAGAGGAGACCAGTGCTGGAGAGACCTGACCTGCATGGACTACCACTATGAGGTGACTCTATGTTTATTCCATTAAGTCACTGCACAGCAATGTATATAATATGCTGATGAGACTTGAATGCATGCTTTTACTTATTAAAATAATTCAATCAATATTTTTTTTAATCATATTTTGTTTAATTTTGTGTTTAAAATGTTTCCTAAAGTGAATAAAATGATATAAAATTGTTTCCTGGGTTTTTAGTCACACCCAGGCTGCTCACATTTCTGCTCAGTCATGATCTGGCCCACACCATTCTGAATGATAAGGTCTCAGATGGAGGAAGGGCCTTCTGTAATGATCAAACACATGACTGGAGAAAATACACACAAGGCCAAAGTCATGATATCACTTGTATCATTATGAAAGATTGTTGCTTTATTGAACACGTCAATTAGATTAAATGTATCTCAGTTAAAATACCCGCACTTGTTTTTCTGCAAGTCTTGATGTACTATAATGTTTTGCATTTCAACTCTCTGGGGATTGCGCATTTTTAGGCCAGAAGTCAATGGATGAGTGAAGATTTCTAAAACTTAAAATTGTATTCAAAGCACCATGGTGAGAACATATGATGGACAGCTTCTCTGGTTCCTTCTGAGTGAAACAGAATGAATCTTTTATATCTGTCACGTAGCAGAAAAGGTTTTGAACGGCCTCGTCGCTTTGTGGACTTTATGCCTTGCTGGGTCAGTTTTCCTGGTCCGACTCCAGCTTTCGACACCCTCAGTGCTAATGTTGATTTACGCACACACACTCACGCACACACACGCATTCTAAGACCGGAAGGCCACGGCGCCAGTTGACGCCGCGTTAACCCCTTTGACACACTGCTCCCTTTCAGACCTGCAGTGGGACTGCAGATTTCCTCCTGTCCCGACTCTCAGGGGTTACCGTGGCGATGCATTGCGGGACAGTTAGTACTTTGTTCATTCAGGGTGGGTTGTCATTAACGCACCGTATGGAGATTTAGATCCCCCACTTGTTAAATAATTAAACTTTTCCTTGTGTTTTATTCAGAAATACAATAAAAGTATTGATCTGTTTGACAGCTGCATAATTTTTTTTCCCTTTCCACCTACATTTGTGCTATATTTATTTTTCCTGACCTAACCCGCGTCTGTTTGCCTGTTCAGCCAAAAACATTTTGCAGGACAAACACTGAGAAGCCTCTGAGTGTTTGCCTGGGCCGCCTTCATTTAAATAAGGTTCCATCTTTATTTAGCCTCGGAAAAGTTCTCCTCAAGGTGTGGTGCAGAAATGACTCCCTTGACTCACTCTTAGATGAGCGCCAAAGCAAATTAGTGAAAACTTCCATCCTTAGCGGATGATAGTCAGTATCCTCACAAATTGAATATGTTGGCCGTAAACTTTCTATTGGTCATGCACTGATTCACCGTGACCGATCTTTGTAGAGTTCTGACCTGCCAGTATCATTTCTTTTTTTTCTTCTAATAATTAGCTAAGTAAATCTTACAGACATGTCAGTTTGCCTCATAAATATCTCTAAATATCTTTGGACTACATAAATTAGGTTCTCTCCTTCGGTCCTTTACAAGACCAGATTGTAGCTTACCATTGTTATAATGGAGTCCTATAAAGCAGTTTTCCTGTGAGTGATCATAGTTTATTCACATTAGGACCAGAGGCGACATCACACTGTGTGAGCAGCAAATTTCTCTGTTCTTGAAGTTAAAATGATCAGTCTGTGGCATCTTTCATTAGCATTTAGCACAGTTAAAACTAATCTCAAACATTAGTCTGTGCGGTTATTCCTTGTAAGGTGAGTAAACCTGAGATTTCCAAAAATGGCCAATATTTTCTCCCCCAACTTGTCTTGTGACAGACAGTTGGAGGATACAATCAAGGGACTTCCTGTTGTTTGAGGCATGAGACTGTCATACAGTGACAGTCACAACATTTAATTTCACTCTGAGATAAAATATGATTGAGCGTAAGTGTATTGGATTGAATTGAAATGTGTCTCCAGACCCAGCCAGTGCCAAACCCCATGTCCTACTACATGCACCGCTCCCCGTGGTGGTTCCACCGCTTCGAGACGCTGTCCAACCACTTCATTGAGCTCATCGCTCCCTTCTTCACTTTCCTGGGCCGGCGGCTGTGCATGGTGAACGGAGCCATCCAGATTCTCTTTCAGGTAGGTTTGTGGAAGACTCACAAACACAATCAGCTTTTTTTTTTCTTATTGTTGTTTCTTATTTGTTTATTTTTTAACTGAACATTGTACCCACTCTGTTCTGGGGCTTTTGTTTCCTCCATCACTCCTTCCTGGCCTGCAGGTGGTCTTGATCATCAGCGGGAACTTGAGTTTTCTCAACTGGCTGAGCATTGTTCCTAGTTTGGCCTGCTTCGACGACGCATCTCTAAGCTTTCTGTTTCGCTGCGGCTCCAGGGCTAAGGAAGCGACGCTGGAAATGCAGAAGAAGGAGGTGACCGGACAAGCCCCCAAACCCACAAAAGGTGTCTTTACACTTCTTTTTTTAATTATTGTTTTGTATAATATCCAATAGATGCCAGGAAAGGCTGTGTGTTTGACCATGGTGGAAAGAGAACTACAGTAAAATTCAGTACAAATAAGTAAAAGGGATCGACACATTTAAAATTGAAGGATTTTCTTATAGAACAGGCTGTCATGACTGTAAGAAAACCGCACTCTTCTATAAATAGACTTATTGTAGATTTACTGCTTTTACTTTACTGAGTTTCAAATAAGCCATTAGCTGCAGGTCGGAACTTGCTTTAATAACTCAAACAGAACCAGAGTGGGATTTTGTAGGACTAAAAACAATTTCGGTGGATTATACAGAGGAGTTTAACATGTAGGAGTAGGAAAGAACCAACATAAATTTGACTACTGCTTCGTGTCTCTGTAACATCCTGCCAGGCTGTCAAGATTCAGACCCAGCAACAATAAATGTGCCCGTTTTCCATTGTTGGACTTCATTCCCACAAATCCCACAAGACACCCTTGAGATGCTATTAATTCATCCTGCTCCTGTGTGTGTGCGTGTGTGTGTGTTAGGCATGTTGGTACGGCGGGTGTTGAACATTTCTTTGGGTGTCCTCATTGGCGTCCTGAGCATCCCGGTGGTGATGAACCTGTTGAGTCCGCGGCAGGTGATGAACACTTCCTTCGACCCGTTGCGCATCGTCAACACCTACGGGGCTTTTGGAAGGTACAGTTTGGAGGATTTCATTACAAGACCAAACATGAACACTCCAACATGAAGACAGGCCAAGTTTATTTGTATAGAACATTTTAGCAACAAGGCAGTTCAAAGTTCGTAGAAATATCATGCAGTCACCAATCATGAAACAAGGAATAAATATTAGTTAGTGAAATGCCATTATCAAGCAAATATACATCAAATATATTGATCAATGATCCAGTTATGAATCAAAGGCAACTTCCTTTAATGTAATTTGGTGCGGTTAAAGTATGCCCCGTTAAAGAAAAACCCATCTTTATCTCATTTAATCTTTTCGTTTCTCTGTCCTCTGGGAAGCATCACCAAAGAACGGACTGAGGTGATCTTCCAGGGAACTCTGAGCCCAGATCCCAAAGACCCTGAGGCGGTTTGGGAGGAGTACCAGTTCAGGTGTAAGCCAGGAGATGTGTACCGACGGCCCTGCCTCATATCGCCCTACCACTACCGGCTGGACTGGCTCATGTGGTTCGCTGCCTTCCAGGTGCATTAATAACTTCCACCTTCCAGTAATAGTTATTTTTCTGTGCTGAGCCTGGAATAACATTGTGTTTGCGCAGACCTACGAGCAGAGCGAGTGGGTCATCCACGTGGCGGGACGCCTGCTGGCCAACGACAGCACCGTCCTCTCGCTGCTCGACCACAACCCTTTCCAAGGCAGAGACTCCCCCAGGTAAACACACAGGAGCATCACCAGCTTCAACTACCTCTGCTGAGCAGAGCACTTTTTGTCTTAGGGCTCCCCCTGGTGGAACAAATAATTATTAAAAGAAATATGTATTAATAATAAAAACCCTGGGAATTTATGTCTTTATCCTAACAAAAGGCAAATCGTTACAAGGTGTGAGAGTTAAACCGCCCTCCCCAGTTTATTTCAAATGTGTTAAGATTTCTTAAACTATTTTTCTGTTCTGCATTTTTGAGACTTAGTTACAGCTGTTTTCTTTGGCAAGGGAGTTAACATTCCAATATAGTATAGCTTATTGTCAATTGCAAAATTGCTATTGATTGATATTTGCAAAAATATCTATACCCCTTGAACTGTTTTCAAGTTATTCACGCAACATTCACACACTCTTGTGTGTTTTATTTGGATTTTATGTGATTTACCTGCAGAAAGTAGCATTGTTGTAAAGTGGAAGGAAAATGATACATGCAGTTGAATTCAATTCAGAAACACTTTATTTAACCCAAAAGGGATTTAAATGTTGGGCTCCTCTTAAAATCTTTATCTTTGATGTTGGGGCAAAGTCCAGCTGTTATTTGAGCTTTTGAGATTCTAATCAGCTGATTCCAGTTATAAAAACAAAAAACAGCACTTGGTGACATGGTTGCACAACACAACTATCTGAAGGCAAAAGAGTAAGAGCAAAACTTCTTCCATCTGTCCAGCATCCAAAACCAGAGGGAATAATTACCATACAAGCAACTCCTCAACGACAAAAATGATTAAAAGTCAATACAAAGGACAAATCAGAACTCAGGTAAAAGAGAAATTGCAACAGCAAAATTCTAGATGTGAATAAAATACTTCAAAAATATGATACCTCCACCAGGTATTATCATATTACCAACAAATTTTGGAAAAATTGAATGTTACCTGTTTGCTCCACAGCAGGACTCAAAAACATGACTACATCAGTGACCGTTCTATGCTTCTACTTTGTCAGATGGGTTCGAGGAGAACACTTCAGGTACAAATTCTCTCAGCCAGGCAGCGCCAGCGCAGCACAGGGCAAATGGTGGCTGAGAAAACGCATCGGAGCCTACTTCCCTGCTGTAGACCTGGAAGGACTCAGAGGCTACTTCCAGTCCAGGAACTGGCCTCACCCACACATCCCACCAAGCAGGAGCTGAAGTCATTTCAAAGTAGTTTGGAGCCAAGGTTACACTCTATGCAGACGACATCAAGTTTCTCAAGAACTGCTTGATAAAACGTCTCCTCACTCTGAACACCAGTATAACCATTCCCAATCAATGTGAAGGTTTTGAAGCTCTCAGTTTTGAAAGAATAAGTTCTAAAAACATGCTGAGGAGACCTGAAAGTAAAAGTGCTAGCCGATTGAAAATGTAAAAAATGAAAATCGCCACCATGACAGCGGTCAACTTGTATCATTTTCTCACTGTGGCTTCCTGCATTTTTTTTTTTAAACCAGCTTTAGCTTAGCCAGATTTTGAGAGTTGAGCCACATTAGCATGCTATCTGGGCCCGAAATACAGTGTCAAAACAAGCTCACTTTCACTGGAGCGCTTGTGTAAATAAAGAAACACTAAGGAGGTCTTCTTTGTCAAGACATTTTCAAATCTGAATATTTTTCTTTACAAAATCTCAAATAGTGGGGCTGTGGTGGTGCAGGGGAAATGCATGACTCATATAGAGGCCTTATTCCTTGTGGCGGTGGTCGCAGGTTTGATTCCTGGCCTGGTGATATGTGCCTCATGTCTTCCGCCTCTCTCATTACCCACTTTTCTGTCAGAGTACGTTCAAACAAAGGCTACTAGAGCCAACAAAACCTTTTAAAAGAAGAAGAAAAAAAATATATATATATATATATATGTGTGTATATATATCTCAAATTCACAGGAGAAATATTTGATAGACTGAAAAAACTATTTTGAATACATTTGCACAAAATATTGTTGAAAGAAAGCAGATGGGCAAACTTATTTTCTCTGATGAAACATCCTTTTATTAATATGGAACAGCTGAGAAATTATTCATCTTCCTCTGAAGATTCCTCTGAGATTTACTTTTTCTTCTTCTCAAGCTCTTCCATTAATAAAGAGTGAGATCAAAATGCCTTCCAAGAGTATTTTCCAGCATGGTGGAGCGCCATTTCACACAACAAAATGTGAAAACTATGTTTCCAAGAGCCTTCTCATATCATAACAATTCTGAAAATGTGTTGTCAATAGCAGGTTAACCAAAAGAATCCAACAACCCTGATCAACTTTGAGCTCTGATAACAAGAATGGGTCATTATAAGTCAATAGTTGGTCCAGAACCTGCAGCAGGGAAAACTTGAGCTTTAAAGAAGAAACATAAACACTGCAAATGTTAATTAATTGCAGAAATTTCAATAAATTACACATGAAATCCTTAAAACTTTTAAAAAGTTTGAATCATCCACCATTAATCCACAGAGTCATGGAGAAGAAACTAAAAAGCCACAGAACAGACAGTGCAATACCAAAGAAAGACCAGCAGATGGTGGTGTTACTCCAAACACCCAGTCTTATCTGACCCCAGCTGAACCTCCACAGATAAAAATATGGGTTAGAATATTTTTCAGGAGCAGCTCAAGTACAACCAAGCTTCAAGCCTGTCATAAACTGGAAGATGTTGGACAACCATTCTCACTGAACACAGGGAAGAACGTCTTCCTTTACACATGGAAAAGCCAGATGTCTTCTGGAGAAAAACTTCATGGAGAAACCAAATTTTGGACTACTTAACCTGGATGAGAAAATGAACAAGATGGGTTTGAATGCAACTGTAAAGGGGAGCTTCATGCTGAGGAATTGTTTCACTGAGGTTTGATTTAAAAAAAATAAAATAAAGGACTTTATTGGATCCTCTTCATTCCTTGTCCTTCCTCCCTTATTTTGGTCCTTCTTAACTCTTTCTGTTGCCTTTCTTTTTACCTTCCAAAAAGGAAGGCAACAACATACCATATTTCTGTCCTTGCCTTGTATCTTTCCCCGCCTATTTCCTTGTGTTCTTCTCCTTTTCTTCATTGCATCCTACAACTGTTCTTCCTTTCTCCCTTGTGTCTTCCTTCTGTCCACCTCCTTCCACTTGTGGCATGCCTTATTTTTTCTATGTACCCTCTCTCTTTCATACCCTTACATATTTACTTCCTTCCTTTTTCCCCTTATTCCTTCTTTGTATCCTTTTCTCCTTGCATTCCTATTCACCTTCATTCTATCGTACCTTTCTTCTACCCTTGCGTCTTTGTTCTACCTCTCTTCCTTACATTTTTTCCCATCTCCCCTCCACTGATGGCTCTTCTTTTCTTCCTTTCTTTGGATCCCCTTTCCTTCCTTGCACAAACATTTATCTTGTATTTATAGAGATTTATTATTTTTTATTTTATGGTGAATGCAAAGAATGTGATTTCTGGAAAGTTGACTTCACCCTTTGTTTAACAAATCATGTCTGTCCAGATAACAGATAAATGTGTCTTTGTGGTAAAGGTGTTCCGGCATGTTGAATAAATTCCCCGGAAAATGAAAAGCCTTTTACTGCACAGTCTATTTTCCACAACAATGTTCAGTACAATTTATTTCCCAGTGTCAGCTGAGGATTCAAACTGTTTTAGCAAAAGGAAAGAGACCTTGAGAGTCTTGGTTACGTTAACAAGCAAAAATTGTAATTCCTCAGACACTGCTGTAGAGCTTTATGTGAAACGGCGAGAAATTAAACATTTATTGACATAGGAGTAGATAAATGTCAATAAATGTTTGACATTTATTGACATTTATCAATAAATGTCAATAAATTCATGGCAGTACCTTTCTTTACTGCCATGAATGCCCTGGTTTTCTGCTCTTCATTTTGGCCATTTCTCAACTTTTTTTCCCAGTAGGATAGCACTTTATGTTCACCTTGAACATTTCACAAGGATCGAACATACAGATCTTAAACGCTCTTCTCTTTGGACCTCATGTTTTCTACAGGATGTAGACCTGTGAACTGATGTGGCTATGGAAGAAATTTGTGTTTTGTTCCTGGTGAACACTTTCTGTGTCCAAATGTTTCTGCTAAAACTCTAGATGACCACCCATTTTCAGTTTTCCGTCAGCAGCCATCAGACCTTTATTTAAAATGTCCTGAAATATCAGAGTGCCATGCAGTCGAACAGGGTTCCCAGGACATTTTGAAGAGAAACAAGGCTTCCGTCTTCCACCATAGTTACCCTCTTAATTTATCCCTGAATTTATTTGGAACTATATAAACAAAAAAGTGTCTCGTTGTCTAACAGATTCTCAATTAAGTTGGAATTATTCATCTGAATACATCCATCCATTGTCTGTACCCATTGGGTCACTTCAGAGCAGGTGGCCGTCCCCAACGGTCATTGAGTGGAAGGAAGATGGGGTACACCTTTGAGATGTCGCAGTGCATCCCTGGGCAATAATTTGAATATGCAAACTACCTAATTTGGGGATTACTTTGACTTATGTGACATATTGCTTCCAATAGGTTCCTTTTCATGTGCAGCAAATCCATATTCGTGGTGGTAACTTTTGATTCACCCTGAATCAAAGGTGGAACGTTCTTTGCCAAAAAACTTGATCTTAGTTTTCCCAAAGCACACGGTTTCAGAAAAGATTATCAAGCTCCAAATGTTTACGTTTGTGATGGTAGGCCATGAAAGGCTTAATGTGCATAACCAATTAGCATGTGGGTGGTGTCTAATGGTTGATGTCCAGAAGATAGTTATGGTCCACTAGTTAGAGTTGACACATTCTGATCAACTTCAAGTATAAATAAACACACTTTAAGGCATACAACTGTGTGTTTTTCTTTTAAATATTATTTGTGTTGCTGCTATCAATAAAATAACACATTTTTCTTACCGTAAAAGAGTCAAGTAAGAAAAATTAATTCACACCAAAGCAAGTCCGTTTGCTTGGAAGTCCGTCTTTCTTACAGCAGCAGTCATGGATGGGCATCTGTGCTCCACCTCGTATTTTGAAGCCCCTTGGTTTTGATACATCAGTCGCACAGCAAGGGTATTTTTAATAGCCTTGCCCCCAAACCGATCTGCATGCTTGTTCGCTGCGATCCCTGCCTCCAGACTGCAAATCAATTTTCTTGTAGCCTTTCTGTCAGGTTTTCCCTTTATGGGGACTTTGATGGTTTGCTTGCAGATTGCACACTCTGTCACACCGCTATCTATTCCAGGCCCCCACCAACTGTGTAGTGTGTCGCAGACATTCCTCGCCGTCCACCAATTTAGTTTTGAGGTGTTTCCAGTTGGGTTGATGTTAAAGCAAACATGCCAAGATTAGGAAAGATTACAGAAAAGGGTCCCACTAGGAAACTCCATCCTGAAGAATAAACATCAAACTGCATCAAAAGTTTTTGAAGAAATGGATGTTCTGCAGATTTTGCTTCAAAGCAGCAATAATACATACACACACTGTAGATGTCAGAAGAATGAGTCTGCCATGCTGTGGGCAGCACATCCTTTGTGCTCATGGTTACAAAAATGGCATGTGGAGCATGCATTAACAGGTTCCTAAATGATGTGAGCCACTGACTAAAACTTGGTGACATATGCTATATTTTCATGCAGGCGGGAAGTTGGCCCAAGGCCTTTATAGACAGACTTTTTTTTTTTTTCTTCACATTTTGTCACGTTGCAGCCACATATTCAATACTTTCTCGCAGTGGAAGTCTTTTGGGGGTATTTCTGCACGTATAGAAACCAAAACCTTTACCCACTCTGCTAAATAACTCAAGCTCAGTCAATCCAGATGGAGAGTTAGACAAACCCGTTAGGTTTGTTATCATCTTAAAAAATAAGATTTTATTTTTTTAAATCTTAAAAAAGATTTTCTGCAATCAGAAAAGTGCGCAGAATGTCAGGTATTTTTTTCACATCTTCCTCAGGTGGCTTTTTATTTTTTTGTTGCTCAAAGCAAACACTGTATGGTGTATTGAAATCAATTATTAATTTGATTCTTATGCACTGACAAATGCCTAATTTAGTTGAAAAGGTTGAAATTATTTTTGTATTCATTAGACAGAAATGTATAAAGGGTTTTAAAATATGTAGAGTTTTGGTAATTATGGCTCATTGTATTTTCTACCAATTATTTTCTTCCACTCAACTTTCCATTGGGCTTAATGACCTACTTTCTTTACTTTGGAATCTGCTGTCAAGTCAGTAGACTTCTACCTGACCTTGTAGCCCTTAGCGCAACATTTCACTTAAAAAGTCTTTTTTAAGTTGATATGAAATATTCTGTTTTTCACCAAGCCTCAATAAAATAAAAAGTGAACGAGTTAAGACGTTAAGCTTTATTACGAAGATAAAGTCAAGTCTCACTCAGGGCGCTATTAATGATGCTTGGAATGGATTTCTGTTTTCCGAACTGCATTCATTGGTTTTCTTAAAAGGCCAAACCACATTCTTGACTCTGTGTAATGTTAATGCGACGTATTAACATCAAGTCGTTCTATCGTTTTATTATTATGGTTATTTTAAGTCCAGTCTTTCGCATCGAGGCGACGACGCAGCACGCTGCGAGACAGCGCGAGCGTAAACAGTCCTCAGCTTTCTCACATCCAGCTGCGCCAGCGGGACAACAACAGCCGTCCCTCCTCAGAGCCAGAGCGCTGACGCTTTTCTTCTTCTTTTTTAATTTTACGCACAGCCATGATTCTGACGCACAGGTGAACTTCTCTTCCTTCAACCGCGCAGCAGCAGCAACAACTTAACGTGGAGTAAAGTGTTCTCCCCTCTAACCAACCCGAAACTTCACGCGCTCCTCACTCGAGAAGCTTAAAAGTTCCACCCGGAGCCATGTCCAGGAAGAAGGCAGCGAAGGGCAAAGGGACCTCCAAGAGCCCGAAGGCGTCTCCGAGCAGCGGGCGGGCGGGGAAGGGTCTGGCCGCAGCCGGCGCGCCGTCCTCGGCTCTGGTCTACCCGAGCAGACCGTCCATCAGCAACAGCGGCGAGTTTTACGACATCGCTTTCAAGGTAAACAGGGCTGGCATTTTTGAACGAGTCCGGCAGACGCTCGCGCCGGTGAACCTGTCAGTCAGGGGAAGCACGTGCAAGTTTTCCAAATTCCACTAATTCGGCTTCACGCGGGCTGCTGTAATCCTGTAATGCTTCGTAAAAGAAAAGTGAACCAAAGTGCCTTAAGTGAGATTTTATTGCCTATTATTTGAAACCTTCACAGTATTTCGGTGACATATGGGAGCGTATGTGTTGTACAGGACAGTATAATACGAAGAGTTTCGAAAATGAACAAAAACAAGTTGCATTTTCGATGCGTTCTATGTTGTTGCTGTCAATATTTCGAAGAAACACCTCAAACGTCATTTGTAGGGCTTGTAAACCTAAAACCGTCAGTACTGTTTCTTTTGGATGCGGGTTGTCTATATAGTTTAATCTTTGTGTGGTGCGCCACAGTCCAGTGCTGTAACCCAGAGGAGACGATGGAGACAGGTTTCTATAATTAATGACATCAATTAACTGCAGAGCAGGAGGAGGCTTTTGCTGGAGCAGGAGTCCAGCTGATAAAATATGTTTATTGCGCCTAGACACCCTGCAGCAGTAGAACACAATCATATATTTGCAGTTATCATCATTAAAGCATATACATACACAAATCGGATGCAATACTTTAGTGAGGTTCATTTCTGGATTTTATATTTTAATTTTGACTTGAATTGAGACATTTAGCAATGCATTGTGTATTATTTAACAAAATAATCGCAAGAAAAATAAAATGGTCAACTTTTTTTTTTTTTTTTTAGTTAAGTGGTGATTTGGATCAAAGATAAGTTGACCTGTATTGTTTCTAATCCAAATGGATGTTTTTAGTATTTAAATGCGTAAAAGAAGAGCAAGCATTGTGGAAATTCATACAAAATCAAACGATCCCATGCTTTGTTTTGCGCTGTTGCATAATTGTGAGATTATAAATTTAATATATTGGGTTTAAGTGACAACTATCTGCATGTAGCAGTATTTCCTACTTATTTCACAAAAACATTGTGCCAATGGAGCTCAGTGCTGCCCCCTATCAGCACTGACAGGGGACAGCACTTTCTTCCTCACCAGTCACATTTTTCACTATGTATTTGTGGCCAATCAGAAGATCAATTCAGTTTATTCATATAGCGCCAATTCACAACACATCATCTGAGGGCACTTTACAAAAATCAATCCAATCATACAAACATTCCAAAAAAGACTGTCACTCACATTCATTCAGGAGTGGACTAAATGTGTAAACGAACATGCATATTGGTGATATAAAGCGAAATGGCAATGGGCGTGCGTGACACAGAGCCACAAGAGGTGAGATAAAGCACACCATTGCCTCGCTTCGCCCTGCTTCCAAATAATCTGGACGAGCAAAATCAGCAATTTTGACCACAAAATTGTTAAAATCCTTCAGGAAACAAATTTTCTAGGACATTCAAGTGGACATATTGATTGTTCTCTTGTCATTGTTGGCATTTGAGTTGTCATAGTGACTCACCTGCCTCCCCTGATTGCACGCCACTGCACTAATGGAAAGCCTCATCCGAGGCTGGTGATGAATTATGTCCAGTTCCTGAATAACTTTGATTCCTTTTAATTCTTTGGAAATGCTGGCACCATGTGTGGATAAGCGTGATCGTCACAGTGCCTTGCTAAGGAAGTTTTTTGCCTCTCAATTTTTGTTTTGTTATGTTTTGCCATGATACAACCACAAACTCTTAAGGCATAAAGATTAATAACGGTGATGGATGTGGGTTTCTTCCAGAAAACCCGGTGGCCCGCCAGGCTTATATTACTCTGTGGCTCTACATAAATCACTTCATAGGCCGACACAGACTAAGAAAAGCTGAATGGATGAATGGAAATGCAACAGTTTCAGAATTTTGTTTGCAAAAGTTTTACACCACGTACCATTTCCCTTCCACTACAAAATTATAAACTACTTTGTGTTGAAATCCCAGTTAATCACATCAAAGTTTGTGGGCTGACATCATGACAAAATGTGGACATTTTCAAGCATGAGGATACTTTAAGTAGACGCTATGGTATAAATAATTGTACACGGTTATTACTTGAGGGCCAGTTTTATGCTAATACTAATGCTGTACTGCACTCAGGCTGCAGTCTCCACATGCTTTAGACCGAGCCGTGCATAAAGTGATGTAATTACTGTTAAATGCTTGTTGTTACTTCAGCAGTTCAGTGTAGGTTTCCAGTGTGATGAAGACATGCTGAACATGCGAGTGCTCTTTATATTTAGCTTTTTTGAGTTTATATTGGACTCTATAGAGCTTCCATTCAAACATTTATGTAAATTTTCCACGCGAAGCCACAGTCTGTTTCCTTTTTATGACAAAAGCTGTTGAGTTGAAAAATGTGCCTATTAGGTCACACCCAACAGTAAACATATTTTCGTAATCCATGCCACCATCACTCTTATAATAGGCAGAGTGTTTCTTTTGGTGTTTTTTTTGTTTTTTTTTTTGTTTACACCAAGAGAAACGTGTTTAAACTTTCTATTGAAAATCCAAAATGTCAGTCGTATGACACAAGGAACAACTGAGATGTGGATTGCATGTGAACAAAGTGAGGTCTGGGAACTTTATCGACCGATGAAGCTGTTACTTTTCCAATATCTGAGCAGGGCTTAAGAGATTTAAATATTAAACACTTAATAGATTAAGTGATGTATAATCAGGATGGACCAGAGATGGATTACGCGGCGGTAATTAGAATGGTAAAATGCAAATGAAAGAATTAATCATAACCTGCTCTGAGGAAAATGTCAATCCAATCTTCCATCACTCATGTACTGATTTGAACTCTGCCACGGACAGCCGGTCTCTGCATCAAAGCCACACATTTGAAACTGTTAACTGTTTTAAATGTTGCATCTAATCACTGAGAATGAATTAAATTTCATCAGGCGGATAACCATATGCTGTGTTGTTTCTGCTGTAGGTGATGCTGGTGGGGGATTCAGGCGTGGGAAAGACCTGTCTGCTGGTCCGCTTCAAAGACGGAGCCTTTCTAGCTGGCAGCTTCATCTCCACCGTCGGCATCGATTTCAGGGTATGCACTCACACACGCTCGCATGAAGACATTCTGAAGGTCGATGTGTTCAGAGGTCATCAACTTTGGATGCTTCTTTTACAATGCCATAGAAAACAACTTCTAGATTTTGAAGATGTTGTTTTAAATTTTTTTTTTTATTTTTTTTTTTTTACAAAGACAGATCTGAAAATTGCAACAGGTTTTGCTCGACGACTGTTTTACTTTCAGGTTTTGCCACGTTGGTCCTGATGGAAGGTTGATATCTGCCTCGGTCTCAATCGTTTTGCAGCTTCTGGCATGTTTTTTTCTGGGACTGGCCTTATTTGACTCCGACCAGCTTCCCTGTTGATGCATTCCCTCAGTATGATGCTGCTACCCCCGTGCTTCACTGTGGAGATGGCGTGACGCGCTACACACGTGTCTGTCTTCTGTCACACATTGCAAGTTCAGTTTTTTTCTTCTAATGTCATCTCCTCATCAAAAACATCCCTGGATTGTTGCTTTGATTCTTCCATGCATGTTTTGAGAAATCCTTTAACTTCCTGGGTAGACATCGCTCTGCCTTCGCAATTTCAAAGTGACTCCCTCAGACTAGCAGAAGCAATTGGTACACACCTAGTTGAACTGCACAGCTTTAAACATTGTTAAAGGGTTAATAGAAGAGCGATGTTGTGGTGACTTTCTGAAAGTGGAGCTTCAGGAAGAGGAGGAGTTTTTAAAGAGACAGAGGCCCAATTGCAAGGTGTTAAATTAGGAAGTGAAATTTCTCTTTTAACCATATTTGATATACATAGCCCTTTCATAACAAACGTAGTTAACAGTTAGTTGATTATTTTACAAAGTGGCACTACGTGCCTGGAAAACTCACAATACCGCCTCTTTAAATATAAAAATAAAAGCTTGGATTGATCTGATTTTCCATTTTTGTTGCGGCTGCAGAAATAACATGGCAGTCACATAAAAAATAAGAACTTGAACAAGACAGAATATGAACATCAAAGCATATGACTTCTGCTTCATGAATCCCTCTGTGTGTTACATATTTCAACAGCATTATGACTGAGATTCCCTTTCCTCTAAGGTGTCGCAGATGAATATTGTAATGACATCATCAGAACTACTTTCCACAATAATTACCTTCCTTCAGGAAAGAACCGACCCCTAAGTCTAGAATTAGTTAAAGTCTGAACATTTCCTAACATCATTAGTAGTGAATCGATGGTTTTTTCCCCTTGAACCAGATATTTTCCACACCCAAAAACACGTTTGACCTGAATAAAGCAAACATATCAACAATAGTTTAAAAAGACTCTGTTTTGGTGGGTGAATGGATTGTTATTTGCTTTACTGCTTATGGGAAACCAAAGTACTGGCTACAGTGCCTTGAGGGACAATTACAGAGAGGTGTCACAATGGCAATAAAAAAACCAATCACCCATTAATTGTGGCTGCTGAGGACTAGGAGAGGTGACCGGTCTCTGTCTTTTACTGCCTTGTTGCTCCCTGAAGCAGGATGCCCACAGAATCTGACACAGCGCTTTAGAGAAACTCCCCCCAACACCACCACCACCCAGGAGGTTTCTGAGCCCCGATGCACTGATGCTGTCAAGCAGAACTGCTTATAGGGGAACAATAGAGTAGAAAGATGCTCGAATCAGGTCAATAAACACAGAACTGAGAGGTGGGATTCAGCAGCGCAGCAGACTGCTTCAGGATATGTAATAATTGACATGTACACACACTAGTTTAGTTCATCACAATTAAAGTGAGCATCTCTATTAGTCGTCTTTTAGCAGTATTTCAGTAGAACATTGTTTTGTCTCAGTATGTCAGGGAGACTGATTACCCAAGTGTCGTTTAGTGTTTCTGTTCACACCATTGATCGCTTCCTATTTTAGATCCAAACTCCTTTAAATATATTCTTTTTCATCTGCAGAATTTGAAACTTCTTTGGTTCTTGGTTTGTTTTTTTTCCCAGCCTGGAGTTGCTACACTCCCACTCACTCGCTGTAACCCAGTCAGCCTCCGTTGCTACGGCTGCGTACCAGTTCTCTATGCCCAACGAGTTCAGCTGAACAAAAATGGAGTTCGCTACCCCACACTGTGACCCTCGGGTAACGGAGACAAGAAATGCTTTGTCAGGTTAGGACAGTTAGTCCTGACTGAGATTTCCTGTTGACTAGCAAAAATATGGAAGATTTTAAAGCTGAGGCCTAAAGGCAGGTCACTGCATAACAACCCAATGGCAGATATTAGGCAAAGAGGAAAGGTCAAAGTTTCCTTTGTCCCCATCCTCCAACCTAATGAAAGGGTGTAGTAATAGGGGATGGTGTGTCGGAAAACAAAATGTATTGAGTTAGGGTCCTGTGCCACTGGTGACTTTGTTAAAGTCACACACTAGCAACGGAGGGTGACTGGGTTACAGCGAGTGAGTGGGAGTGTAGCAACTCCAGGCTGGGAAAAAAAACAAACCAAGAATCAAAGAAGTTTCAAATTCTGCAGATGAAAAAGGATATATTTAAAGGAGTTTGGATCTAAAATAGGAAGCGATCAATGGTGTGAACAGAAACACTAAATGACACTTGGGTAATCAGTCTCCCTGACATACTGAGACAAAGAACAGAACATTCAGCCTGTTACAGTTTTATATTTTCAGGTCTGATGTTTATCTTACAATTATTAATAAGTGATGGCTGTGGTAGATTAGCTACCACCTAATTTAAACACCTGCTTTACTGATGATCTGCCAGAGAGTTGGTGTGTGGGTCACCTTTTGTAGTTTTATCTGAATTGAAACACTGGATTCTGCAGCACTTTACATTGAGTTTCATCTCTAATCAGAAATATTACAACTGACAAGCATGCATTTTAATGTCATGACCAGTACAGGTTAGCTTCTTATCGAGGGCCGACAATGCAGACATTTTAGTCCGCGAGGCTCCTGAGGATTCGTCCAAACTTATGAGGTGTTGTGTTCTGTGGCACCTCTGAACATCATCTGCACAAATGTTCTGGAGCCGGTTGTCAAAGTCAAGCTAGCATAACTGACCCACTTCCTTCTTCCTCACTAGTTATTTTTTTAATTGAAACTTTTTTCTGATCTGGTTATCTAGTTATGGTAGTGCTGACAATTAGTAACAAAGCACCGTGTCGCTTTTTTTTTTATACATCAGACGCACATTTAAGATTTAACACATTGGGTTGAAAAGTTGGCAGCTAAAACCAGTAGCTGTCATCGTCAGTGAGCAGCTTTTTTTGTCATCCAGCAAAGAGCTGGCCCACATTCATACATGTAGACAAAGTAATTATAGTGTGTGACGTGTTTTGTAAGGATTTTTTTCTTTAATATGTGACATTGAATGCGATTTTTAAAGCTGCTTTGTTTCAACTTTAAAATCACACAGAACATTTAAATTGTCCCTCCATTACGACTACTCTAAATCTTGTGTGTTTCCAGATCATTGCAGTGTCATAATGTAGTTTCTTCCAGTCAATGGCAATAAGTAAAAATATAGAACATCTGAAATAAAACTGGAATCATTCAACTAGATAACTGTGATATCGGTGTGATAGCTTAAAAGTGAAGCCACTTTTCTCCCAAAGTGGAGAAAAGTGGCTGTTTCTCCCAAAGTTCATTTGTTTTTCAAATTTTTACATTCAATTGAAATCTGTGACTTTAACCTTGAGAAGCTTGAAATGCAGATTCAGGTTTTAGCCAGTTCCAAATCCTCCTCCTATTTTTTCAATATCAGTTTTTTTTTCTTTCATATTTTAGATGAACCACTGCACTGAGTACAGTCTTGAAATGATAATTTCATTAATTAGATAAATATCCAAACCAGCCTGGTTCTCTGAAAACATAATTGTCCCTTAAACCAAATCAGTGTTTGTGTACATCTCTGTTGGAAGTTTTCCCCCTCTTGTTAGCACAATAATTTGAATTCTGTCACATTACATTATTTAGGGAAACTGTGCTAAATCTGGATCAAAATGTGACAGTGAAAAACTGTGACATATATTTTTTTTATGCCACCCATCTCTACTTGAGCTTCATCAAGACATGGATGCTTTAGAAATTGTTTATTTATTTTGTGATGTGTTCGTGGCCTGTCCGATTTTTGAAAGTGCTCTAGTCTAATTTTATGCTTTGTGCTCGGAGCGACGTCGTGCTTTATTATTTATTTTATTATTATTTTTATAATTCCTGGCGTAGCGCTATCAAATAAATTTAGAATTTAAAACTTTTATGTATGTGCTTTAAAAAAAGAAACGTTTTAAGTCAATTCAGCTCTGGGCTTTTTTGGTATCGGATCAGTATCGGTCAATACTAAACCTCAGATATCGGAACCAGAAGTGTAAAAAGGTGGATCGTTGGATCCCTACTTAATTATTTTAATATGTTCAATTTTAGTGAGTTTTGCACTGATCAGTCTTGGGTGTGGCAAGTGGAACTGAACACAGAGTTTTGTTACGCACATTTAAATTGTAGCTTAACAAGGTACGCAGTTACTTTAAATAAAGACTGTTTATAGCTTCTTTTTCCTTTTCAGAATATGAAATTGTCTTTTAAAAACTACATTTTGATTTTACTTGGGTTATGTTTGACATCAAACCCTAATCTGATGCTTGTGAAAGCGACAAAATCAAAACGTTGGCATAAAAGGATGAGAAAGTATATATTTCTATTCCACGTATGGTAAGCAGTCAATATTTATAGCAATTAGGGCCAGGACTTTAACACATTTATATCAATTAATCAATATCATTAGTTTGAATATAATTTTTTATTTTATTTAACATAGAAGAGCCTCTAGCAGGAACCTCAGCACTGTGTTTCTGGTACGCCCTGCAAATCTGACGCACAAGCAACATGCGCAAACAGTGATGGATAATAAAGCTGCTTCCACTGGGGGATAAATTTTGATTGAAAAATGGCCTGATGAGGTACTGAACAAGACTTTCAAATTACCCTGAAACACTTGAAATCTGAGTAGGTATAATAACACTTTGCAATCTGATGGTTTAATAACCGACACAACAGTTATAACAAACAATCAGTATTTGTTCTTGAGCTCATATGTCTGCAATTAACTCAAATAGATTTTTTAATGGAGTCTCAGCTCCAATATTAATTTCGAATTCGATGTTGCTCAACTAGGTGTGAGAGGGCAGCCCAGGTTAAATGAAACTCTTTCCAAATCCACTAACATACTGTGATATATATAAAAAAAATTAATCTATTTAAATATCATGTAAATTCCAAAAAGTACAATGTTTTATCTAGAGGGAAATGAAGAGCTACTTTTCTCATCTTTTGGAAATTTATTCCGGTCTTTGTGCCCATCAGGCACTGAAGTGTAGTAAAGTACTGCTCTTTAGTTAATATATGCAGTTAATGCAGGAGTCGGCGTTAAAAAGCAGCACTTTTCAGCACCAACAGGGATGTGCTCTGGTGACCTTTGCGATAATGAGGTGAAGGTGTCAGAAACCTAGAAGCAGAGGAAAAGTTTTTCTGGAATAGAGGGTGGACTTGCGAAAACCTCCTGTGCTGTTTATATTTTTCCTGACAGAAAGGAATAACGCACCAGAAATCAAACTTCAAACGGCGCCCTCACCTCCAATTGTTTCCTGTCTTCCCCAGCGAGGCCTCACTTAGAATTGCTGATGAGTTTCATCTGTTTCCCCACTGAAAGAAGTTTTATTTTTACTAACCCTTCTGAGGATTGCATATAAATATGCGTGTCTAATTTTATCTGCTTCTTATTTCCGTAAACGTTTCTTTTTTAAAAAAAAAAAATCTTTTTAGAGTTGCAATTCAACAGTTCAATTTATCTAACTAGCAACAATTCTGTCATCTTGAGGCACTTTTACCGCAAAATGTAATTTGAGTTCAATTATACATACACTCTTAACAATCCCTCTTACTGAGCATGCATGTGGCGACAGTGGAGAGGAAAAGCTTTCCTTTAACAGGAAGGAAACTCCAGCAGAAGCGGGACCTGGCTTAAGAGCAGCATTACACAAACTTGTGTGCTGCTCGCTCCTTCATACTCAAATAGTTGTTACTTTGTCCTTTTTGCTTAGTTCAGTTACAACTGAAACATGTATATGGTTGAATATTTGTATCTTTGTTGCATGTACAGGTGCAAGTGTTTTTTTTTCTTTTGCTTCTTTTTAACTTAAAACGTTTACATATCCTTTACTCTTTTGCTGCCTTTTTCTTTATAAGAACAATATGATGAATACAATTTTATTTAAAAGCACTTAAAAACGCCACCATTGGCCAATGTGCTGTACACTAAAACAAAGAAAACATCAAAACAAAACAACAATCAAGTGTTATGACTTGTTCACTCCATAAACCATGGCGTGAACATATCGATTTACAACGAAAATGCTTTTGTGCATAGCAGTAGAGAGATGGTTTGATATAATATTTTTTTCTTTGATTGGAAAGTGGTTGGATATGGAAAAACGTAGATGGTTCTAAAAACTTTATCTTGAACTTTTTTTTAACTCATCAGCTTACGTGGGATACAGAAAAACCAGTTTTTTGATGATTCATCATGGATACCTTAATTATGACACTCAAGATATTTAAATTCTCAATGGAAATGAAAGAGTTGATCAGCAAACATTAGGAAATGTCTTTAAAGTGACATTTCTCTTATTAATTGCATCGCCCGACTGTCTGGTTTCATCCATAACCTCCTCAAGGTCATGCTACTCCTGGTTTAATGTAACAGCTTCTGATCACTGAACTCAGTTTCTTTGGATTCTTCCAGGAAAATCAGGCTCAACTCCTGCATACTGATGGTCCGGACTTCTCCCAGAGCCACTCTTTTGCTCTTTTTTTCTTCGTTGCTGTGTCTTTTAGTCGAGCAGTGACCTGAAACTTACAGCCTGCTGACGCTGGTTCTGGTCCATGCTCTGTTTTTCTGTCTGATTTGGTTTTAAGGAAGTGATGAACCAAAACAGCAATTAATTATTACAATTACATTGTCCTTAACAAACCCTGTCAGTTGTCTGTGCTACATAACGCTGGAACTAATAAATAATATAGCAGTTGAGTAACTTGATTAATTTCTTGATTAAATAATCAAATAAATGCAGGTTTTCTTCTAAAGCCTGCATTTTCCTGAAATGTCCCCCGCCTGCCATTTACAGTCTGATTGGGATCATTGTTTCAGTTTTTACAATTAGGTTTGTAGATGCATTGTAAAAAATAAATAAATAAATAAATAAAATTAAATGTAGCTTGTTAGATTGTTTCAATGGTTTTGTTGATGAGTATTCATTGGCAATAAAATCTTTCTGCATTGATCATGGTAAATATCAATACAGTAAGCAGAGAAAGAATAAACTGAAGCATACCATTTGTTTCTATGTGTAACAGTGAACTTTATCTTACTTTTACTTTTAACTAATCTGTTTTGTTTTACACTAGAATAGCTCCTTCTAGATATTTTAAGCTGTAAAAACAGAACACCATCATAACTTTACAGGAATATTTCAGCGTGGTTTTGTCTGAGTTACTCTCCTCTCTAAGGTTGTTGAACATCTTTCCATTAAGAAGCTCATATAGGCTGGCCGTTCCATCCAGCTTTTCATGCCAACATCTGGACTTTGTTCAGGATGATTGAGAATCATCCGTCTGCTTGGGGCTCCAACAACTCATAGATCATGTCAGTAACACCTTTTAGGCTCCTGCACAGTGAATGCATCACCAGCTTTGCATCTTGGGTTGCGCTCTCATCATAAAACTTTAGAAGTATTTTTCGAAAATGATCTTTTTCACTAAGCCCACATTTATCACTCCAGTCGTAAATGTCATATTTTCATCAGCTGTAAGCAGGAACTCATCATAATTAACAGAAGTAGACTTGATGTTCATAATGTTGTCAAAATCACTGTGTGCAAGGAGTAGAGTTTAACTTAAAGTACCCAATCATCATCCAAAAACTGGACAACAGTTTGTGTCAACATGTAATAAATTATTGTAGCTGTCATGGCACGCCTTATCATTTCCATTAGAATATATGAGGTTGGATTATTTTCTGTGTTGTTCTTTCCTGTTTACTTCTGACTGAAGGCTCCTAACCGAGATCAGATAAATGCATTGAAAATTCACCCAAAAGCTGTACATTTTGTACAGTTTTAGACAATGGGGCTGGTAATTTATTCTCTTCTTATTCTCATCATTCTCTGCTTCTGAAGCAGTTTGGCTTCTGTCTCTAGTGGTTACTCAGCAGCTGTTTTCAGAGTGAAATGTTGCTGGGAACATTAAGCATGAGATTACAGTAAGCTGTCTTTCCTAAGAGCGCAAGGCAGCGTGTTCATGGGAAACGTGTTCATTTGAGAGCTGGCAGTTGAACTGCTCAGAGAAACATGCTGGATCTCCTGACTGTGATCTCTGTAATTAAATGAGTAAATTAGATGGTTGTTTACTGGCATACTGAGGAGCAGTAAAGTTTTTTTAAAGTAATCTGAAAAGTGTAGCGTGCACATGTACTCACCTCTGTTTTTAGGGATTCACAATCTACTACGAGTATATCACCATTGCAATATCATGTGTACAACGGATAGTTGGGAGCGAAATACTTGTTGGCAAATGTATTTGATGTGTTTTGAACCTGCGATTTTCATGCCAACATAACTTTCATAACTGATGTTCACACTGGAAATCAAAAACGATGCTCCAAATGCTGAATGTCACACAGTGATAGAGGAGGAAAGAAGAAAGTAGGCATGCATGACAACTGAATTTGTAATCACAATATGTGTCATGATTAAAGATTTTATAATCTCTTGCTGCCCTGATAAGAATAAATCTCAAAAACAGATAAAGAAAAACCACACTTTAAAATTTCACTAAAAATGCAGGTTAACTTTAGATCATCTGTTGAAAATTCCTGTTTTGTTTTTATCATTTTGCAATATGTATCGCACGGTTAAAAAAAAACTGCAACGCGAGTTTCTTTCACCTCCTTTACTCTAATGCTCCTAAACAGAATAAGTAAATATAGTCCACCTGAGTATAATTTTCTCAGTACAAATCCAGCTGAGATGTTTGTTAAAGAACAGAAGTTAAAAAGTCCACTTAAAGAAGAAAAAGAAGTTATCAAGATTATATGATATTTTGAACATACTTTGAAGGTCGCAGAAAGGTGATCTGCCCAGATGAGACGAAATGGAACGTATTGATTTGTATTCAAAACAAAATGTCTGCAGCTCATCACCGTAAACACACCGTTCCTCTGGTGAAATGAGAAGTGTTGCAGAGATCACAGATTTTGTTTGAAATATGATTGGGTTCAAAATGTAATATTTTTATTAGCGCGATTCATCTCCAGACTTTCAAGTCCAAACAGAACCCACCAAAACCAACTGTATCTGTGATGTTTGCTGCGTTACCAAGAAAAACCTGACGCTGATTTTACTACTCTGTCTTGGTGAAGACAAATGATCCATGCTTCTTTCTAAGCTACTCTGGATTGTTGTAGCTTCTGATTAATTTATTCCCGGTGTGTGACGGGGCAGAAGTCGGTCGACTCCTGGAGACCCGTCATAAACACACACACTCTCGCAGCCCAGCCTGATTGCCTGCTCCGTTTTACCTTTTTCCTCTTTGCATCACATGACTCCTCAAGTACTTGTTGTACTCCCAGGAGACCGTTGTTATGGGCGAGTAACCATGACAACATAGCAACTGTGTGGCGACTGCTTCTATCAAATTCTGCCCGTTGAGCAAGACAGATGGCTCTCGGGCTTGTTTTGCCTCAGGTTTGCCTGGGGTGGAGAAGTCGACTGTTTGGATGTTGCTGTACCCGCTGAGTAACCGTGACAGCATCTGGACACGGTGGCAGATTTTCAGACGGGTCTGTCACGGACCGTTTTGATTCTCGCCACGCCGGTTGATGAAAAGCTTTGCCTCACACTCACAGCTGACTTGTGTTCTCTGAGAGCTGGAAGCCTTCCAAGTCAATCAGAGTGGTTCAGCGAAGGCTGCTGAACCACTGGAGCGAGACGAGGTTAAAGTGTTGATCTGCTCCCCACGCAAGGCTTCACATGGAGAATTGATTTCTTCCAGTGAGAAAATAATTATTTTCTGCTCGCAGCATAACGGAATGGTTGATTGTATCCGAACTGCTCATGACAACACACAATGTTCAAATTTTCAACAAAATTTTAAATCTAGTCTCTACTTTGTGATTTAAAAAAAAAAAAAGAGGGGTTTAACCCACATCATACGTCAAAGGACAGTTATCCCTGATACTGGCAAATGCATGAAAATGTATGAATTCGAAAAAGTTACGAAAAGATCTTTAAAAATTGTTCTCTCTATGTTTTCTGGTGTTTGTCAATTAGAAATAATTTTGGTAATTCTGATCTGAAACAAGATGATTTTGGTCTAACGTTTTCCTTCCTTTATTTTTTTTATTTAGTGCATGTAAACATCTTTAAAAAAAAAAAAAAAAAAAAGGCTCCAGCTCCAGATGGTGATGTCTGAAGCTTCAAAAGCCACACCCTTTCTACAACAGATGTTTTGCAGAACAGGCTTTTTCTTTCCACTTTATCCGTCTGTAAAGATTTTTCCACTTTTCGACCTCTTTCAAAAATATAGAAATGTCTGCAAAAGTTTACACATGCTCCACTAGCTGGGAGTAATCAAGCCACTTCTGCTTTTGTTTGAAGGACTGAACCTTTCTACCGACAAATCTGCACGTTGTCTGAGGGACGGCATTTCACATTTGATCGTAGTGTAAATGTTGTAGGAAGGAGGTTAAGTTGTTACATCACAGGAACAGGTCTCCCTTAAAACACAATGCCGCTGAATCATTCAGTTTGCTGCCGCTCACACAGGATGTCAAATGCGCTTATCTGATGAATTATTTTACGTGGGTGAATGAATTTTTAGTTGGCTGGAAAGAGCAGTTTGTTAGCAAACTGCCTCATCCCGCGCGCCGCGAGGAAAAGATTTGTCTCCGATTTATCGCAGTTGTGAGAAATCACAACACAGCTGCTAAAACTTCTGTTCCCTCCATATGGAGCGCGTCTCATCTTCGTTGTTTTTCACACGACTGCAACTTCACACAGGGTGCGCATTTGCTTTGAGCAGTTTGTTCAAAGGAAATCATCTTAGCAAAATATTATCACAGAAAAATTTAGGGATATTTTGATGTTTTTATTATTATTTCTATTTTGGTCTGGCCTGAGATATATATTTTGTATTTATTGTGGGAATTAAAAAAAAACTTTTTATTTATAACCCATCAGTTTCAGTTAATTTAAAAGGACCACCCATTTGTGTAAAAGCAAAGAAACACTTTCACCATATTTTAACTCCAACACACATTTCATACTAATTCAATAGAATCGCCAGTCTAGGTTCAAATCCATGTTAAATTCCAATTTCTTATTTTTCACCACTCGAATTTGACCATTTGCTTTTCTCTGTTCAGCCTTCCTGTTATCTGGTAAAAATCTAAAGAAACGGCAAAGTACATAAAAAGTACAGTTTCTTTTTTAAAAGGTTCACAGACTGTATGACTTTCTTTTAACCATGAGATGAAATGAGAAGTCAGTTCAGCCAGGAAATCTTCTTCTAGTCTTACAATTAAGACATGCAGGACAGGATTCTGGCAACCAAACCTCACGTAATTGGCTTCTAAGAGGTGAATGTTGCAGGTAATTTTATGCTTTTTACAAAATTTCAAAGGTGGAGACCTTACAGATTAGATTATTTTAATATTCAGATGTACAAAAAGATGCCACCAAGCACTAAATTTAGCTTTATCCATTGTTGGAGATGAAGGATAATAATGCTGCAGCTGCTTGTCTTTCCCCGCTTTGGAGGATCTGAGCTAATCATCTTTTTCTTGAGTTCTTTTTTTAAATGTCAGGTCACTCTGTAGGTTAGAGGTTATTAGCTTATTGTGTGCCAGTGAATCCAGCTAGCTCTTGGCATTCAAATCAGATTCATAGTTTTTGTAATACTTGTCATCACTTTCTCAGATCATTGTGGGTGTTATCTACATTTCATTTCAGGTAAAATATTCTTTTTTTGTTGTTGTTTTTGGCTTAAAACATTAAAATAAATAGTACATGTATGCAATCCATCACTCTTATTATTACAATGGAGTTTTTAAATAGTGGTTAATTAACTATGAGGCATGTCTGTCAGCAGATGGTTGGTTACCTGAGCACATGAGCTGTGCGTGAATTGTTGTCTACAACAATTCACGCACAGCTCATTAATTAAGCTAATCAACCAAACCATGTTTTTTTGGACCGTGAAAGGAATCTGAAGCCCGCAGAGAAATCCCATTCATCACAGGGAGAACGTGCTGGCTTCATGCAGAAAGCCACAGCTGCGCATTGAAACCAGGTTTTTCTTGATGCTTTTTATTTACACCTTTTTTCAGACTTTTGTGTCAATAATGTAAAATAGTAAATGTTCCCATAAACACTATTTTTTTATTTTTTTATTTTTACATTCGGATTGCTGGAAGCTGCCAAATTCAAAGTAATTTACTGAATTTTACAAAAAAAAAGTCGGACGATCGCTTGAGGTGTTGGAAGAAAAATAGTTTTTGTATGATTTGTTGTTTTTCTCTTTTCTCGCTTGACTTTTATCACCAAAAACAGAATGATAAGTCTTCAGTCTGGTGCATTGGTGTCAGCTAGGCCTTTTAAAAGGGTCATTTTGTTTCGAGTTGATTATTCAACTTGTTGTTTGTTCTCTTTTGTTTATTTATTTTGGATATTTAAAATGTCTCCCAGTTCCAGTGTTGAATGTTCATTAGAAATTAGCGATTATTGATTGTTGAAAATGTGGATTATTGTGCCATTATCATTATGTTACTCAAATTATCTCAAAACAACAGTACTATCATTTGTCGCAGTAACTTCTGGAACAATTTATCATCCAGCAAAATTTATCGAGACAGGCCTACTGTCCAGTGGTGGGTCTGTGCCTTCCCAGAGACACGAAGATTGTAAAAATATCAAATTCCAAACCTTCGGTACAGAGGAGGGAACTCTCCATTTTTCTGAGATGTGTGGTGCTGCTTGCTAAAACGATGCATGGTGTCAACATTTGACAAAATTACGCATTGCTTGGCCTTGGTGTTTGGCACCAAACCAACAAATGGTTTGGGAACCCGCCAAATTCGCATTTCTCTTCTTATTTGCAACATTATTAAAAGTTATCTCAAAATTCACATGACAATTGGATGGAAGCAGTTTGTGAATCATAGCATCTTTACTCAAAGTTAGCACATTGTGAGGATCTCGTAATAGTAGTTTTTGAAAAACTGTTCTCCATTTAACATTTTGCACACAATATATTCCAGTTAAAGTTCGCTGGCATTTTATCTAACATCTTTAAGCTTTCCTGACCTAAAACCATTCCCAATAACAAGATGATCTGTTTGGGTGAGAAATGCCAACGTTGCACTTAAAACATTGATCTTCTAAGGAGTTGAATTTATCAACACAAGTGTCTGTTTTATCTGCTAATTGCTATTTGGAGCAGAAGAGTAGAAGAAGAAATTGTTCCTGTGATTAGAAAGTTAAAGAACCCTGTAAACACTATTTGCATTCCAAAATTAACAATTTGGAAGGTTTATTGTGTCGCAAAGGATCTCACAATCGAGAGAAAATCGACAGGACCTTCAAAAATAATCTGCATATTCAGAGCCTGGCTTTAAAACAAAAATAGAAACGAGAAGCAGCAGCAGCCGGCAAATTTCCATCTCAGATTATTCTTCTGCATCGTTTGCCATTTAGAACAATCATGATAAATGTATGGTGTTGTGGGTTATGTGTTGTAGCCCATTGGAAAACAATCAAGAATCAACTGCCTTATGTTTAATACTCATTATCTGAAGGGCATGATGATACCTAGATGATTAGTTAATGTTTCTTCGGTGTCCTTCATGGAAATAATGTCGTCTCCTCTCCGCCTGTACGTCCCCTCTGCAGTGAATCAGCATTAATCAGATACCAGTGATGCTCGGAAATCCTGGCTTCATGTAAACAGGACTGAATGCAGCGGTGTAGCTATATTTCACTTTAATGTGCCAAGGATTTGAACTATATACCAGATTATTTTTTTTCCCCCCACAGCATTAAAGAGAAATGAATGCATTACCCAGTAGGTGGTTTATCACTAAGATAATGATGAACACATGTATAAGGATCATCGCAAAGGTATCCCTTAACCAGCCCTCATTACTGCATAAAATGAAATTAGATTATAAACTGGTTTCAAATATAATTCTGGTGGTAGGGGCGATGGCGTTTATAAGTGCGTCAAAAGATTCACCGATCAAAGGTATTGTGTTTTTTGGTCACCAGATTCTGTAGTAGAAATATATTCTCACTACAGTAACACCCAGGTTCCTGGGATTACAGTGAGATTAACCAGCGTTTCACTAGTTGATGCATTATAGTATGATCTTATTGGTTGAGATTTTAACCTCTTTAAAGCTATTTTGCTGAATGCTTTATCCAAGTTTAATGTCTCTTGCGGTTAATAAACTGCACATATTTCTGGAGATGTCTGATATTTTTTGGGAGATTTAATCTAGTTCTGAGTACCTGTAATCTTTGCACCACAGATTATTTTGTTGTTCATTTTTAATGTAGCAATTCATTGTTTTCTTGTTTCAAAACCAATATTTTGCTGAAAAAATTCTCTTCTGTATGTCTGTAGGACTGGTGTGAATGTAATAAGCATTTTTCTATGAATTAATGATGCTGAACACTGGTGCTGATTAAAAATGAATTACGAACCACTGACTTCCCAAGTTTGAATCTGCCTTTGTGGGTTTTAATCCAAAATTGTTAACACAATTATACATCATATGGTCTAACCAATAGGTAGACATTTTCTGTTAAACCATCTGCAAATCTTTTGTAGAAAGTCAATCTGACGGACTGACTTTCTACCCAGTTAATCTGTACAATTGCATAGAGTGTCTTTGGACTCCTACTTCCATGCTTTGCCACCGATTTAAAATTGAAATTAGATTTAACATGTGGATATGTTTTGACCTAAACCATTGGGTTGTTGTCCTGCTGGAAGGTAAGATGGCATTCCTCCAGGATTGATCTGGATTTAGCTTCATCTTTCTCTCATAAGGGCCCCATTTGGAAATTGCAGATATAAATAACTTATCACCTGATTCTTCCAACTGAGGTATTAATCTCTGCAACTCTGCAAGAGTTACCATGGTCAGATTAAGTGGGCAGCCATGCTTTTCTAGGTCTGCTAATGTCTGCTTTATCCCTGACCTGTCTGGTGTCATGTGGGGGAAAAAAGTGTGAATATTATCAGACTGTAAATATTCCTAGCTGCTGTGTGAGTGAGGCTCAGGGACATAGCTAAAACAAAAAACAACTGAGGTTGTTAGATCTGATCTGAGGAGCAGAACTCAAAGCTTTGATAAACAAACTATTTTCAACATTTCACTGAAAATAGTTTGCCCTCTGTTGCTATTTTGAATCTAGTAAAACGCTCATAAAGGCTCTGCAAACGTACAGCTAATCTGCTCTGTATCTATAGCAACATGCATATGCATCATACAGTATGAGTCATACATTATGAGGGAGCAATGTTATTTAAACTAATGGCTGTTCAGGTAAGTAGTGATTATCTTTCCCATGAAAATCGTTTTTTAAAGCTATGATTTATCAGAAGTGGCAAATGTGGATGAAAAATCGCAGTTATTAGTTTTTAAAAGGGCTAAGATTGCCATGAATAGATGAGGTAAAATAAATATTGTAAATAATTGGCTAGCATTGACTTTTTTCACTAGCTGGCTACAGTTCAACATGTCAGGAAGAAACAGACCGTACTGCAGCTTCTTGAAAAGTCACAGAGATCATAGTATAAATATTGGCAAAATACATTCAAATTATGGATCAGCAATATGGACTTAAGTTTGTCATGACATTTTGTGGTGGTCTATATTGAGAATGATAAAAGGTGATCGTAAAAAGGCATTTTAATAAATCCTTCACAGTAGTCTGTGTTGAGGAAAAAATAATTCTGTTTTCTTCTCTTTTAGCTATTTGCATGCTTGTATTTACATACATGTGTTCACATAGACCACTTGCACGCAAAGCTAAAGGAAATTGCATGTGCAAAAATTGCCATTTTGCAACTGGACAGTTTCATCAGAGAATACTTTGACCTTTTTGTAAATCTGCTCTCAGTAACACCTCTGATTGTAAGATAAAGCCTGGGCTTGAACATGAGTTTTTAAGCCTGGTAAGATTTAAAATAAGTCCACCACGTGACCTAATAGGATTCCCAGCCTGTTGTTTGGATAATACTATCATGTCTGGGAAAGGATTGAATGGTTTAGATGGGTTTAGCATGCTTCTCGCCTCATAATAGGAATATTTTACAAAGTCTCTGTTGTGGGGTAAAAAATGGGAGCAACCTTACACATCTACGTAAAATGTGTTCAGGCTTTTATTTAAAAATATACATATATTGTGCCATTATAAAACACTTCATTCCAATTCATTGTCTGATGTGAGATTCTTGCAGCCTAACCTTGAGCATAAACAGTATCGCTGCAATCATGAGTGGAAATTAACTCCCGCCTCTGGCTAAACGAAAATTTGTTCAGTGGAGGATAAACGAGATCAGCCCACAAGCCAAATTGGGAGGTTTGCAATCTAAACAAGCGAAAGTGCTCCATATTTTTTAAACTAGCCTGTTGGGGGACCCGAGCTGTTCGATATATCTGTTTGATGTGACTGGAGCTCATCTCTGCCTCACACCAACAGCTGGAGAAGGAAGGCTAAACATTATGAATGACGATGCTCAAATCACTCCTCCTGCACAGGAAGGCTGCACAAGGTCAAATATGTCCACTCAAATTCTTACCGCTACCGTGAATAACTTTGGCAAAACATAATCATTGCTCATACTGGTGTAGGCTTACATTCTTGGACTTGTTCCTTATGTCCATAACAACGTGTGCTGGTTTGTTTTAAACATCAAGCTGTTATACTGCAGTACAAGTAGAAATTCTCTGTTGTGAGTGTAGAAGTTTGTCCCCCAGGATAGAAAAAGAGGCTTTAGGTGGAAATGTGAGCCCGACTTCGGTCGACTACCCCTCGTTTGAAATCTGTGTTGACTTTTGACAGTAAGGCCAAGACGGAGAGGGTAAGCGCTTTCATGGATCTGTAGCTTTTATGTCCATAATCCAGACTTCTTCTATCAGACGCAGCTGTACCAGCCCACAGGGAATTAAAGAACAAGAATAGAAAAACTGTAGATAAGAGTAAAGAAATAAATGGGGAAAAATCTTGTTTCAGCAGTTTGTTTGAAAGGAAACTTGGGGATACAAATTGGAAGGCATGGTTGTTCAGAAACCAGAGGTCGAAGCTGGCATAAACAAAAGTCTAAGGGGACGGATGAACAAGCTTGTTTACGTGGTAGAAAGATCAAAATGGCTACCCTATAGATTAGTTTGAAGGCCTCAGGCTTCAGAAGCAGCAACGTTGGAGGCTTTTTAGACTCTAGAAGGAAGGCAGAATCATTTCTGTCAAAACAAACAAACCACAAATAGAATTGGATGAGATGTGAAAGAGAGAGTCACGGAGGATGACAAATCTAGGGTTAGCTGGTCTTATTACCAGATGTTGTACATTAGCATAACAAATTTCATTAAAGAGGATAACACATGAAAAAAATACAATTATCAGTGTGATCTAATGATGCAAAAAATCAATTATTTCAACTCTTAATTCCCCTCAGTGCAAAACGGAAACATAGTAACTATGACTAAGCAGCCGGCAAGAACCAACCTTAACTTTAATTAGTGAGTCTGACTGCAGCAATGGCTGAAGCTTCCTCTATTATTTATTTAAGGTCTATTTAGACTACTAAGCTGATATTGTAAGGTTTTCATTTTAATGAAGTAGTCACAGTTAAACAAGATAAAACATTGATACTCAAGGTCAGTGTTTTGCATATCAGTTTTATTGCTTGTTAACGCATGAAAAACTACCAAACGGTTACATAAATCAATATTCTGTTCTTTATGTTGCACAATATCAAAGTTCCCTTAATGATCTCAGCTTATGCCCATGTTTTCAGCATCTTTCATGTTTTCGTTTGTCCATACAAATGACATTACTATATTTTTAAAATGGTCTTAACCAGACGCAGTCAGGTGCAATCAAATGCCTTAAAACGCAGCAACCGAATTGAGCCTCTGGTGTATTATAAGCATGTCGGGCTGCCAGGCTTTACTTGTCCCACCAGGCTACACATTGTTTATGGGCGATACCGCCCCATCTTTTCTCAGAAAGCATTCTCTATGAACGACGACGTTGCAACTTCCATCTCGGGGTTTTTAGCCATTTGACTATCTTTGTTGTAGTTATTTAATGAAGAATCGGCCAAATGCATATAATTTCACATCCTCAAAAAGATCTGCAGGAGATTTCCTGCAGATATAAAAACCTAATAGTGAAAGTGGACTAGTTGAAGTGAAATATCAGCGCACCTTTTTTTTTTTTTTTTTTTTTTTTTTTTCAAAAAAAAAAGACAAAATTATGGTTAATAAACCCGCCTAGTTTTTTTGAAATATTTAAAACCCGGCCGGGGGTGGGGTGTGGGTCTG